>CAJPEV010002786.1:3802-39009 GCA_905338385.1 Darwinula stevensoni
CTGTACGGTTGAGCTTCTGGTCTGGCCCCAACAGCCGAGGTACCCATCGCGCTGAAACTTTGCTCATGCCCAAATGGTTGTGCAGAATCGAGTGAACAGAGTCGAAACTGATGCATAGGGCCCTGGCAATCTCTCGCACGGTCACTCGCCTGTCCTCCATCACAAGCTCTTCCACGGCTGCCACATTTTCTTCATTAACTGAAGTGGAGGGCCTTCCAGTCCGATGGTCATCATCGAGGCTTTCCCGACCACTCTTGAAGCGGTTAATCCAAAAATAAACTGTGCTTTTTGAGTCAGCAGCATCTCCCAAAACACACTGCAAGCGCTTGACAATATCAACAGTTTTGACTCCTTCCTTCCACAAAAAGAACATTATTGACCTTTGACTTTTCACCGCGTCTTCCATAATAGAAAAATAGCAAGGGACAGCACGGCCTATAACTCGAGAATGGACTGAGTGTATTGAATGGCATTGACAGGTCCTAATGCTTTCATGTTGGCCTACGTATGGGCTGACTCTTGTTACCTTAGGTCTAATCGTTCTTGTTTAATAAATAAATTCCTATTACTTTTCGAACACCCCTCGTATATATGTAACTAAATAACTGAAGATCACAAAACTGATGGGCAAGTGAAGGCCTCCGATGGAATTGAGCCATGCATGAATGCGCCCATTACAGAGTAATATGGGGCGCAAAATCACAAGAATCCCAAGGAATGACCCTTGTCCATGAATGTGTCCAAGATTGGAATGGACGCTGGGTTTGAAAGAGTTAAGGCGGGAAAAATAAGACATAGATAAATGCATATGTGCCAGGCTACACGCTTTCAAATGAGTCACTAGCCAGTATTCTAGCTTGAGTAGTTCGGGAGATATTGAATTTGTTTCAGGGTTTTTCTCATCATTACCTCCGAAACTTTGAAGGGGAAAGCTCAAAAAAATTGTTTGAGCTCGACTATTGAAATTTTGGATTCATCAGTTTCTCATAATTCGCAGTTCACACGATCTTTCACGACAGAATCCCAATCAGTGCAGCAACCACCTCTGGACTGCTTGCCATTCGGTAACGCTATGGATATATACAGTAGTTGGCATGCAGTGATGCCAAATTTGAAATTTCTCTAAATGTCCTCCTTGCCGTCGAATGCTGCTAATGAATGCTTTCAGCGACCGTTCATGCTTGCGACCGACAATCATCTTCTTGAAAGACTTGACACGACACATTCTCCTTGCATCTTGTCATGATTCAAAGCAGGCCTCTAAAGGGGAACGGAACTGAAGCCTGAATGGGGGAAAACGACGATTCCCGAAAAAAAAATACATATCGATCTTTATACAATGTCACATTCTCCACTCTCCTACGATCCTCACGACCTGCCTTGGATGATGTTTGGCGACGCACTTTCGGATTTTGCCTCTTCCTCCCTCTGTGACCGCGACGGAAGTCGCCAGCATCTGAAAATTCAGCGCTGGACGTCCTCGGACTCTTTCGTGCTTCCGTTTGGGGCTTCCGTCGTGGGTGACCGAGACGAACCAAATCCAGATACGACTACTACATCTCCCTTTGATTCCGCTCCCGGTCTGCCCTCGGGGCATCGTGCCGAGAGAACGCTACGGCCGGTGACAAGCCGACCGATAGGCCTGGATGCGGCACGACGGGGTCCGACGCACCCAGAGACATCGGATCGCCCCATTCGCCCCGGCCCCAGTAGCCGACTCATCGATAGTCACTCTGGGCGCACAGTGACTATCGCAGTCCTGATCGTCCTGGGCGACGACTGAGCCGGTATGGAGTACCCGAGCCGAACTCATCTTGCTGGATTTGGTTCGTCTTGGTCACCCTCAACGGAAGCCCCTCATCCGGAAGAACAAAATCCAATTATCTCTCATGTAACAAATGACAAACGTTCCAACTTCAAGAAAATTAATCAATTTTGCACAATCCCTGCCAGCGATTATCTGTTTTCAAGTGTTGGTATCCAACACTCCCTGCAATATGATGCCCCACATAGGTTACATCAAAGTATTTTTAATTGCTTCCCCACTCTGGAGTATAATAACAAGAGAGAGTAAAATGACTTTCCCTTAACACTACCACTGCCAGGGATTTAAATGAATGAAAATTTCAACATACTTTCCTGTTCAAGGGTGTCGTACCTCGTATGCAAGCCTCGTCGATCGAGTGACATTTGCATAAATAACTATTTGGAAGAAGGCGTGAAAACGGCTAATGCCTTATTTGGCCCCGGCGAAACGGATTCAAGAATGCAGCTGTAGCCGTATACGGCTGCGAATGTGCTAAGAAGACGAACCAGGCATCCATTGCAGCGCTGGGGCTGGAGGCTCCATTCAGGGACGTCAAGGTTTCGTGCGTCCGACAGGTGAGCTCAGCTCGTCCGGCATCCACCTGCCTCTGAGGATGTTCGTCACGAAGGAGGAAGCGTGCCCAGCCTTCCTCCCTGCCCAGCCTTCCTCCCTGCGCAGCCTTCCTCCCTGCCCAGCCTTCCTCCCTGCCCAGACTTCCTCCCTGCCCTTCTCCTCCATAAAAGAAAATTCCATTTCCTGCACTTCACCCATGGATTTATACTGGATATGACCGTGATCTCGTTAGCAACACTGCATGAAGAAAAGTGGCGTGGTTGGCATGGGCCCTTGTGCAAGGAATGAAACGGAGCCCGCTGTCCCATTTCTTAATCATTCGGCACAGTAACGTTGTGTCATCGCTGAGAAAAGGTTGATTTGAAAGGTTGAAACCCTTTGGTTTCATGGGAAAACTACACTCTGCTTCTTTTTCTCTCAGCTTTCTTTTGAAATCCTTTAAAATTTCCCATACCTTTGTATAAGCGAAGCGAGAGATGTGACAGGTGGCAGGAAAGTTAGACGAGAAGCCATATAAGGGAAGGAATTTTTTTTGTCAGGCACTTCTTTCAGGAAATCTGGTGAGTTTTTTTTTTTTTACTTTTATTTTCCGAAGCAAATTACGTTATTTACAGCAATAAATCGTCTGTTCTTTGATGACCATGGTAGTCCAGAGTGACCACCAAGAGGCCCCAAGAAAGTCACGGATAATTTTGGGAACTTCTCAACTCAACATGTTATAATAATTGCCTCTTCACTTGCGCCTAATAGCCTCTGAACGACTACGCTAATTCACGAGTAATCACCAAATGCCGAAAATGCGGTTGACTACGAATAGCTAGCATTTAATCGATGCTGATTCTTCGTTAAATTCTCAACTTCAACCAAGTCTCAACGTGTAAACCTTTCCTCAATGTTGACACCGAATGGGATACTATTACGTGGAAGTGATTTTTTTTTGCCAGATCATCTCTGGCAGCACATAAATCATCGTCGGTAGCTGAAGCCAGTGGCGGATAAATACATTTTTCATAGCCGCCCCATCTACTACCACCCTCCGTCCTATCGCCTTTCCTCTGGTATAAAAACCCTGAATATATATTGATATTTTACAGGAGCAAATAAACATTAATCTATGTGCTTCTTAAATAAATAAAAAATGGACTGCGAAACTGACCAGAGGAGGGTCAGTCGACCTCCCCGTCCCTGCCTTCCCCCATCTTCGGTGCATCATTCCTTCAGTCCTGGTCTGGTGACATTACAACTGTTCGGCTGGGTATTTGGAATCATTTCATATAATTTATTTCATTCCAGGTGAAAGGAAGCCTTACGGAATCAAATTCTTACGGTTATTGGCACAGAATCAACCCACTTTCCAGTAGTGAAGTTACAGAGCGAACAGCAAATGAGATATATCACTAATTCACACCATTTTCCTTCTTCCCATTCAAAAAATTACCAGGACAAAGACTTTGACTTTGACATATCCACGATTCATTGTGACAATTTTCAAGGTCCTCGGGATCGATGCTAGAGGTTGACGAGATTTGTCTCAGATGTTTCGTGATGATCAAAGAATACACACTGGAACCCAAATGATAAAGATCCTATCTTTCTTCATTCATGACAGAATAATGCAGGGGAACTGAGATGACACTGGAAGATATGCAGGTCCAAGTTTTCTAAACTCATCGACTTAGTCAGCATTTCTTATAAATAACGACAATACAGGAAGAGAAAGAAGAAAGAGGAGATTAATGCCAGAGAGTCCTGAGATCATTCACAAAGTCCTAACTCCTCTCACTGGAAGACAACAGCTGCTGCTCCACAGACAATACAGTGTTCTCATCAACATTTTAAACAAAACAAAAAAAAACATTAAAATGGAGAAAAGTCAACACTGAATAACAGCAGGGCTGCCGTTCCTCACGTCTCGTATTCGGGCAGCGGCTTCGCGATCCCCTCCATGTACACCTTCAACACTGCCTCGCACACAAATTTATATTGACTCTGGAAGAAAAAATGAGACAAAAACCATCAGTCAATGATGAAATATTAAAACTCAGATGCAACGGTTGAAATATCATAGCTTGAAAAGTCCACATTGTTGTCAGGTAACCCTCATGCACCAGATCTTTCAAAGCTGCACTCCATAATGAATTAATGAAATTACAGTGTTCAGTAATTAAATAGAAGACTCTGGTGCATTTCATAATAGCAGAGGCAGGCCACCAAATCAAAATCAGTTTTGGTGACCTGGAAAAATGTCACAGAGTCAAGAGCAGGTCAATTTTCAGGAAGGAGACTTAACCATTATACCACAGTTGCTTCTAGCTAAGTTCACCTTTGCTTAACATTGACACTCACTCAAATTGATTCACAAAAAGAATGCATAAGATCCAGGAAAGGACTTACAGGGGTTTGGATCATCATGGCCCTTTGCTCCCGCATCTTGGCCACGATCTCCAAGGGGAAGACAGGCTGGTTGGCCTCGACGAGGCACATGGCCGTGTCCATGAGGATGAGGACGCCCGTGCGCCCGATCCCAGCCGAGCAGTGCACCACCGTCGGCTCCACGTGGCCCGCCTTCAACCGCCGCACTTCGGTGACGAACGAAAGGAACTCGGTGGGGTCCTCGGGGACTCCGTGGTCGGGCCAGGCCTTGTATTGGAGTTGGGTCACTGCTCGCTCCTCTCTTGTCTGTCAGGCCGGGATGAAATTTATAGGATGAAATGGATACTTCTATCTAGGAGGCCCAATGTTCATTGAAACTCAAGCATCTGCTTATTGTGTTTCCTTGCTTATTGCCTCCTTACTGCATAGCATTGTGAAATTATTTTAAATAATTTTTTCTCATCTTCCACTGTTCAGCATAAATAGTACCTGTCCCATACTTCAACCATCCTATACATACCATTAAAAAAAATTTCTACACCAGTCTCATAGCAATACAATATGCTAATCATTCTCTGAGTTCAATCTCAACAATAAAACTAAGGCTCCATATATAACAAGTGATAAAGGGATGTAAGACTTTCAAAAGCAGACACAGATGCAAGCAGAATAATTTCATGCATCTCCAAGTCTCAATGTCAATTCTGAGTATTAAATTGCACACATCAAAGCTTTCCTCAATACAATAGTCCTTCTGGGGTCAAGGGGTACAAGGGAAAAAGAGACACTTGGGTTTCCATGACCAGCAATTGACTATAAGGCTTCAAATAATGAAATGGAGGTACCACTGTTCTAGGCTATACACTCCCATGCAGACAAGCACTGCTGAGAATCACTTGAGGGCAAACTTTAGGCTAGGTCCCTATTCTAGGGGGATATTCCTTATAGTCACTTAAAAGACATGCCAAAAATAAAAGAAAGCCAAAAACATACAGTGTGGGAGCGGAGAGTGAATTCTCGTGTGGCAAAGGAAGCAGATTCCTCCTCTTTCAAGCAGGTGACGGTGAGATCCCGGTAGACGAGAGATTCGTCCAAAGGTGGCCAGTAACGATGGCACTTGACCCGTCCTCGTTCCAGCACTGTGGTCAGCATTATCACTAGGGGACTGCCTCTCTCCCACACCATGACCCAGAAGTCCTCGCATGTATTGCTCAGAGGCCCTGTGGCAGACATTGAGGGAGGAGAAATGCTACAAGGATGGACCATATGAAATAATTTCTGCAAACACAAAGAAACAGTCAGTTAATCCTTTAAAAAAAAGATCAGGCATTCATACTTCTTACTCTGTTCAAGTTTATTGCAACATACTTAAGATATCAATGGCAAGCTTTCCCTGAAAGGAATTTTTTTTTTTCAAAATGTCTACAATCAATTAATTATTAGCATCTCATTCTACAAAGACAATAGAGAATACTGAAACACCCTGATCAGGTAAGCATGCAACAAGAAGAGTACACAAGAATTTCAAAAATAGTACTGAAAAAGGCTCTCTTCATAATTCAGATGGCATTTCCTATCATATCCTATTCATTGAAGGGATTCAAATCTCAGCCCACCTTGGGAAGCAATGTAACGATTGACAATTCCAGAGGCAGGGATCTCCATGTTAACATAATTGGCATTTATGTAGTCTCCATTCTCACACCCCTTCAGGACCACTCGTGTTGAGTCATCTGTGAAACAATTCAAACGTTCACCATTGTCAAAGTCACAATACAATCATATACTGACACCGTAGAAGTTCAGATTTCAGGAAATCAGTGAAATTCATCCAATTCCACTTGAAGAATCACTTCAATAAATTGCCCAGCAGCTCCTGGATAGATGCTTTGGCACCGGTTCCTTAAAATATGAAAGATTTAAACTTATATCTTAAACATGGTTGCTACACAAAGTTTACATTTAGATTTACTTTCCTATTCTGTTGTTCAAATTCTAAGGTAAGGTTCTGTATCTTAACAGAGAAAGAAGGATCTTTAAATGTAATGTGAGAAAAAAACATTTATCCCAGACTGATTTCCCAACAGGAAGTACTTTCTCATCATTTATGAGAAAATAGCACATGAAAAAAACCTGCATAGGGGTAGACCAATGTCATGGGTACATTAATCATGACAAGTACCATAAATGGAAATGGGGAGATGGGGAAATATTCTCTAAGTTATGACAAAACACTTAACCACTTTTCAGAACTAACTCCTCTCAGGGGTATCAGAAACATGCATATCTCATTTTCATAATAACCTCTCTTGTAAAACTCTCGTATTAATGCCATTACCTCTAGGTCAGTATCTTTAATTACTTCATACATTTATCTCATCAGCTAATGATTATGTTGACAGGTAATTGGCGGTATTACAAGTATTACTTTCCTATACCTTGAGCTACAGTGAATACTCCAAAGGAGAAACTCACAAGGTGAGATGTCTCGATAGCGATTCTTGTGGAGGTTCTGAGGTTTGCGAGACTCATCCATGGAGAGAGAGGGCTTGCGACGGAAGAGGCCCTCGAACTGGCGGACGAGGGAACCCGACTCGAGGGATTCGGACAGCAAGAGCATGCTCCGCGTCAGGGGGGTCGACGACGACGAACTGGACAGGAGGGGGAGCTGAGGTCCCTGCCCGTCCCCCGACGCCTCGGGGACGTACTCAAACGCCGGCTCTTCCACGTCCTCACCGAGGTACACCGCTAGACGCCACGAGAAAAGAAGGGGCTCGGGTCATCTTCTGCATCTCGTGGACACAAAGCACACATATCCCTTCCACATCATCCATTCACCATGTTAGAAAACTGCAGTGCTTTGCCTCAATCAATCAGTTATCCTGCTGCTGTTTGCATGTAATGTCACTAAATATTTGCTTAAATAAATATTACTTTTCAATATTTATGCATCCAAAAGAGGCTGCTTTAGAACAAAAGATTCACTACCACTCACAATTGGTATGAGAGCATCAAGTAAGCATTGAAATATGTTGTTATGTAGCATGATGGAAAATGAAGAATAAGATGTTAAATTTCATTTTTTTTCCCCAGCCAAAGCTGACATGACAAGTTAGAAGGCAAAAACAGCCAAAGAAGCTATAGTGCCAGCATCAAAGGACATCTCAAAATACACTACTGGAAGACACTACCCTTTCAAAATTAAAATGTCATATTAGCTACCTATGTGCTTAGATCTTTCCTTTTTTATTCCCAGGTACCAATCATGGTTGTGAACATTCTTCAGATTCCACCATGTTCATATTGGAAAATAACTGTATTTTGTAATGAACTCAATGGGGAAAGGAACAATATGCTCCCCCAATTAATTAATTTTTAGATGAAATTTTCTTCAGTTAATTTACATCAATAGATGTGCAGGTCTCACAAGAATCCCAAGTGAACATAATACCTATATACCTATGTACACCTATATACACATAAAGCTGTAAGAGACAATAGGTATTTCCCTCCTTTAACCCTGAGAATCCCAAGGTGTCAATGTATCAGCTCTTCCCAATGGGATAAAATTCTGCTCAGAAGCAAAGGCATGAAGGGAAATCACACAGTCTGAAGTCGTGGGGTGCATGCAAGCAGCATCCAGAAACGCTCTCAGATCGGAGTCACAAAACACACACACACACTCTCACACACCCTGGTACTGAAGGACTTAAGGACGTGGCTAAGATGACCTCACCACAAGAAGTGGAAGGACGGGAGGGAGAGGACGTTCGATCTTTCTTTCGCCGTTTCTTCTTCCTTTTTTTGTCATCGGACATTGAGCGCCCGCTCTCGTGACCTTTACTTAACCTTTTAGACATCTTTCTAATTCTTATGCATGCACCAACTTCACCAACTCATTATTTAAAAATCCAATTAAACGATTTGCAACCTGCAATGGAAGACAATATTGAGGGGGGAAAATGGATGCAGACCTGACAAGTTTAATTTTTTACTATAACTCACAGTACCCTCAGTCAATTCACCTCAGTATTTAAAGTTTTTAAAAAATTCCTGATGGGTCAATTTTGCACAGAAAATTTTTGCCTCCAGACAGCCCATTACCTATGAGGCATCCCCATGTTTAAGTAATAAATTCATTACAATACAATGCTGACAAAAAAAAAAGATGGATTTATAACTATACATTTCATGATACAGATAAAGGGTCTCTAAGAGAGAAAGCAGTTGAGGTCATGGGACTAAGGACCTGGCAAGTACAGGAACCAGGGGACTACATGACAGAGCAGTCTAGTCCTCCTTATGTTTAATTCCTCTGTTATATTATCCCTGTTATACAACATTCAGATAAATTCTCACCCTTCTGAACTCTCACAATCCTCCAATCTTCTTACCAACTGTTACAAGCGATTCCAAGCAGGCCGATGACAAATGCTATCACACACCAGATGAGAGTGAAGCAAAAGAGAGCTTACGATACTGTGTGTTGGCTCACCACCTCGCTTTATGATACTTATGATACAGATACTGTCTGTTAGCTCGACTATCCCTCTATTGGCTCGACTATCTCTTACATTATCTCAAGACATATAACATGCCGATAACAACTTGCATCAGAAAAATATTTCGCTTGCCATTCCTCCCACGACGCAAAAGTACCAGTTCTCACGCTTCAGGACCTCAAAAGTGCCCCTGACACACCATGCAACGCAGAAGAAGAAAAAAAAAAATCAGAGGAAAGAGTGAAACAGATCCCCGAGGCAGAACAAGACCTCTATATTTCAAGACGAGATCCTCCACAACGAAGAAGCCATCCAAAGCCCTCGACCTCCCCCCCCGCCACTCACCGTTCGGCCGAACCGTGAGGACCAGCTGCCCCGACTGCGAGTCCTTCGAGTTCCGGATGACATTGACCACCTCGTCGTGCGAGAGGGAGGAGATCTCCCTCCCGTTGATGAGCAGCACCTGGTCCCCCTCGTTGAGCCTCGGGTAGCACTTCTCGGCCGACGTGTTCGGCGCCACCCGCGTCACGATCACGGGCGAGTTCTGGTCTCGACCCCCCTTCACGTTGAACCCGAACCGACCCTGCTCGTCGGGTCGCATGCGGATCGTCACCAGCGACGCCTGGCACTCGTCTCCAACCTGGTCACCATCGAAAATACCATCCCAATCATTATTGTCACACGCTCTCGAGCCTCCAGATGAGGATCAATTTCAGCGATTCTCAACATTTTCCTAGCAACGGCACGCTATTCGGGCAATAAGCCGCGAAATTAACCAACCTAAGGCGTATGAATTCACTTAGAAAAGGTTTATTCTGCTCCAACACGTCACATCCATTCAAACATTTCAAGACTAATTAAAACTCTTCGTTTTTCATCTCATTTATATGCGATACCTGAACCTCCTTCCGGTAGGCCAGAAAATCTGATCCAGCTCAATATTTCCCCCACACAGATAATTTGCAAAGCCTAGACGGAACTTAAAACTTTTATTAATTACACATCCAGAAGACGCTCGGGTAAGCATCGACCGGCAGCGGCAACTTTGTGATATCGACCTCGACATTCCCTCTCGACACATGTTCCCTTCGTGGAATTGCATACCCTAAGTACGCAATATGCATCAATCTCGATCAATACAGCAAATATCCCACCCTCCCTGCCAGCATGGAGCGCGGATTTACGTCACAAGCGCCACTCGCCGAAACCAGACTCACTTCGCACTCAACAGATTGAGAACCGCTGACCCATGCAAACAAACACCTTCGACCGCTGCATTTTTTAAATCAGAAATCCTAAGAAATCGTTATTCAGCGAAGTACCTCATCCAACCACTCAGGACTCACGCTGGTTTACTCGAAAAGGTTCTCGAGCCGTCCAGACCGTTCAATTCGGCCGGCAAAAGCCGACACTTTTTTTTTAGTTAACGGTCCTTCAGTCCTCAACTGCTATTGCGGGGGTTCAATGACCGAAAGATGGCGCTTGCGATCAATGTATCCATCTCGGCACCTTCTTCCTATGGCATTGTGACCTCTACATAACTAACTTTTCGTTCCAAAAAAATTTCACTTGCGTGCGATTTTTACTGCTGAGATCAATCAATTTCACCCCACGATACCAATTACGTAATAAAAAAAAAATAAAAAAAAAGGATGCCTGTTGATGGTTAAGAATCCATGAACTCTTATGGAGGGAAAAGAGCTCTTACGCTTAAAGGGCCCTTTTTCGCACCACGACGAGGTTTCAGCATTTTAGCCAAAAGCACCTAACCCTCATTTCGTTTTTTTTTTCTTCAAATAATTAAATCCCAAATCCCAGCGAGAAGATAGACAAGAACTCTGACCGTGGACGGCGGCTCCTTGTCCGACTCCGACGTGTCCGTCTCATCCACGTATCCGATCTTCCCCGGGACCTGCGGCGAGAACGGGCCCAGCCCCCCGGCGACGCCGGTGGAGACCCTCAGCGGCGCCGGGGCGTGGGGCGGCGGCGTCGGCGCCGGCGGGGACGGCGGCAGCGGCCCGTGTCCCAGGCGCCTCTCTCGCTCCAGAAATCCTCCTTCGCTGCTGCCAAACGAAAGCGAAAATTGCAAAATTGCGATTCGTCTGCCGGCGGGAGACCCGCTGCAGGTCGCGGAGTCTGTCCGTGCATTCTCTCCCCTCTGATGAGCTTCTAATGAACTGTAGGAGCTAAAGGCTTCACGTCTGAGGACGCATACGCCGAGCTGGAAATTCGGCCCATTGCACAGAAATAATATTTCCGTCGCTGCTACGACTGCGCATGACGGATACTTTTAATAAGAAATTTTCCGCCCTGGAGAAAAAAAAAAATCATTTGAGAATAAAACGACTCAATCACCCCCAACGGGTCACATAACCACCCCCATTGTCTCGACACAACACGACAACCCCCCCTGCTAAACCCGACCTCATGCCCACGCCATGGAGACGACCCTCCCCGCTAAACCCGACCTCATGCCCACGCCATGGAGACGACCCTCCCCGCTAAACCCGACCTCATGCCCGCGCCATGGAGACGACCGCACGACCGGATCCATCCGCAATGAGGGTCAGTCGATGGAGTTCGCTCTTCATCGATCCATCATCAATACTCACGACCTCATATCATATATACACAGCATGCATTATGCACAACTTCTCGGCCGTCGATGCCGATCGACCTTTGGAGCCATTCACGCGTGATCGTGTGTGCTGAAAGGCAGCAAGGTCGGACTGCTCGCATGATCCAAGGTCCTCGGAAAAAAAAAGGTCTAATCCATGCCGAGCCGGAAAAATAACTCCATGGCTGTTAAAAAGGAACAACAAAAAAGTCTGCGCGTGCCATTGACAGAGAGACGGCCTTAGAAACCCTGTCGCATAAGCAGTTGACAGGAAATGACGCGGAGTCCTCAATGTGTTTCAGGGCCGATTCCATTGAATGCATATAGACCTCGAGATGGGAGATAACGAAGGAAATTCCCCTTATATATACGTCAGGGGGAACACCAGACCCAATCGAGCGGGTTGAACCCGTCCTCCTGCACAGGCCGCGAAAAATCTCGGCACCAGAACGTGTGAAACAGGGATTTTTCACAAATTAAGTACGCCTCAGACTCTCCACTCGGCAAGACGAACACGCTGAGCGTGAATCGAATGAAGAAATGTGTGAACACAACGTCACCGAAAGCGCTCTGACACACACAACAAATACATTAAACTCCCGCCACACCCATCTCAATCACCGCGAAACGTTCCCACCGCATACAAAACCCAACCCAACCATCCCCTCTCGTCCCCCTGCCCTCCCCCAGTCCCCCCTCCAGTCCTCCACCAAAACCCACACCTCCCCGTCCGACCACAGCAGACTGGAGGGCACCGAGACCGACTCCGGCTCCCGCGAGTGTCAACCCATACAGGCTCTACCCCCCTTCCCTCCATCTGACGTATAATTGAAAAGGCCTTGCTCCTCCTATGTAGGGGAATACGCGGAAAAAGGAGGGGGGCCCTTTTCTTCCCTCTCTTTCTCTCCCTTCTATGGAATTTATCCAACCATGTTGGCGGATAAGTCCTTGGCACTTCCCACATGATTCAGTCTGTCAACGGTGATTCAAGGCCTTGTCACCATCCTGCTTATAAATCGACCGAGCTCGTGTCAGAGAGAGAGAAAAAAAACCCATCCATGATTACTTTTTTCCCCCAGATGTCAACACTTGGCATTGCTAACTGTTGTGAGCGAAGAGTTCCTTCTGAGAAAGAGCACAAGGAGCGAATCTAATGCGCATCTTCTTCTATATTCTAAATTCGGACTGAAAAACGGATTTGCAAAATAAATATGCAAAGCCGGATTGAGGGCTAAAAAAAAAACACGAAGGAGGTGCCGAAAAAAACCCCAGGCGCATTGACGTCAAAATAATTCCGAGAAACTGGTCTTGAACTTCCATAATCGCAAAGGAGGTGACACCATGAAACATACACGAAACTGAGAAGTGTAAATCATTCTCGCAACATAAAAATGAACCACTCACTAGAGTCTCAAAAAAAAAGGTGGGAAAAAAAAATCCCAAGATCCCATTCGGGCTCGGCAACAATCGACAGTGACGAAGCAGTCTGCAGACTCCATTGAAGATGTCAAGTGGGTTCCAAGGTCGACTGATCTCAATCAAATGTATTTAAATCGGCGGAGTGAGCACTTGGGAAAAAAAAAATTGGAAAACCAGGCGACAAAGACACCGGTACATTTTAAGGGTAAAAATAAAATAAAATAAAATAAAACTTTTCACTTTATCAATACGGTCATACCCAGATAACAAAGTGAGCCAGATAAGATTCAAATTTCGAACATTCGTTTCCAGGTTTCCAGGTCAAATTCAGAGCAAAGGCATAGTCTAATCCTGTAGATCTAACTCGGTAATCTTATCAGACGCTCTCATTGAAGCACAAAAAAAATATATATATATATAAATAATACAAAAAAATAATACGTTCCTGACAACCCGGTAAAAAAAAAAAATACTATTATTATAGCAGAGAACTTTCTCCCCGGTAAAATTACACAGTGTCAAGTCCTACTTTAATGGTCACTCTCGGTGGGGTTTAATCCCTGACTTAGTCTCCTTTCAAGTGGCGAACACAAAGGACAGCTGACGCATTACGATACACAGCGCGGAAGGGGGTCCCCCCCGCTTAGCACAGGCACCACGCCCAAATCGCGGCCCCTCGGGCCCAGACGCTCAAATGCTGCTGGAAGCCTCAGGGGCAGCTCACGGGTTGCCCAAGCCCATGACTGGCACGAGGGACTCCAAAGGTGCACAGCCGGTGTTGCCCCACACGCCCACTCCCCGCGGAAGCAGGTGGGTCGCCCATCGGCCCCCGCCCGGGCTCGATCCCTCGCTTCCCGGGATCCACTCGGCCACCTTCTCTTAACAATTTAAATGCCTGATCTCCCCGAGACCAGTTCGTTCCCTGTGACCCATTCCAAGACTGAACTCAATAAATGCATACAAAAAAATCACGCGAAAAATTCTGCCAGTGTTGGCAGGCACCTTGAGCCAATTATAATCTGGGCCAAAAATTCCCAAGTTCAAAACAAAAAATTTCCTAAAAAAGACGACAACCACCCCACCTAACACAAAATAGCCGCGCGACTCCGCATAGCGGCTTTACTTGATAAAACGTCCGAACGGCTATTAATAAATGATATTTAAATATTACTTCTGCGACTGGAAAAGGCCTCGAGTAGCTTTTTTTATATTGCTTTTATATTGATTTTATATTGCACGCAATTAGATATTATATGTTTATCCGATAATACGACTGTTACACCGGTACATCCAATCAATTTTCGATCTTTCATCCTTTTCAGAGTCATTTCCCTCCCTTTTAATGTATGAACGACAGACCGTGAAACATCGGACATTCAAAAAGGTAAAAAAAAATCAGAACTGCCATTCTGAATGGAAGGCTGAAAATGGCGTCTTTGTTGACAAAAAAGGATATAATTATTGCGAAAGAATTTTGATGAGGTTTGAAGAGGGTAAATAGAAGCGTTGTCACGTTTTTCATTTCGCATCCTTTTTTTTCTTCCTTTTTTTTTTTACAGACAATACAGCCAATAGTTTCCGGTCTTCATCTTCAATGCCAACCACGTACCATCGGCAATAAAAATGAATTCAGAAAAAAAAACGCTGTAAAAAGGAAAGCATACCTAAAAATAAAAATACAATTGCAATAATTTCATAATAGTAAAAATATATACTTAAAGCATAAAAACCGGACTTTTCCAGCTAAACCATCCGCCATGAACCCTTCAAGACTTTCATGATTAAAAAAAAAATACCATGAACCATTCACCTTGTCGGGGAAAGCCCCAGCCCCGACTGGCACCCCAGGATCTGATCCCAGGCCAAAGAGATGAAGTCTCGGAGCCGGGCCCACTCGCAGCAGCACTGGGCCCCCGGCCCGTCCCGCACCGTCCACTTATTCGCCGAGCTCGGCTTCGCGGCGGCGTTCGCGGCCGCGTTCCACAGGGGCTTCTTCCCGGCCATTCGCGATCGCGAGTCGCGGACTGGGGGATGCTCGCAGTGCAAAACCTCGGGGGAAACTCGGAAAAATCACCTGCGAAAAACGGGTGAGCGAGACTTTCTGCGCCCCTCACTTATCGACCTGTGCACAAACAAAGGCACCTGTAAATACGATTCCTTGGAAGCAGACGACACGTGAGCGAGGGCCTGCCTCACTCCTCCCGTTATCGAACCCCCCCCCTCCTTTTTTTTTTTCTTCACTACTTCGGGTTCCCACGCAACCGCCACGGTCCACAGGTGACAACAAAACATCACCTTCCGTTAGTAACATGTGCACTCCCCATCACCAAGATTACGGTTCTCCCTTTCGCCAGCATCTTTTCCCCTCATCCGCGGCAGACTGCCACGAATCCAGGAATACCCTCCCCCTACCACACACACACACAAACACACAAGGGGAGAACAGCACACCTCTACACCCGGCATCGAAACGAGGTTGGCAACGAAGCGCGGGCGGGCACGGAGCACGACGAAAGGGGATCGGACGTGCGCGGAAGAGAGATTACGCGGGGACTACCTAACACCTGATACAGCACGACACACAGGCAGATGTAGGCCTAGGGCACGACACCGCGATATCTACAGCAGATGAACCGAGACAAAGGAAGACAGGAACTGCCTCTGCCTCCACCGAGGCTCAGGAGTAGAGGTGTCAGCTCGGGCCCGGGATCCGGTCCGATTCAATCCGATCCGGTTCCGTTCCGTTCGGTCTGATCCGATCCGATCCGGTTTGGTTCGGTTCAACAAGCGCATTTTCGGCTTTGATGCTCTCTAGATTTTTGTTTACTTGAAGAACGAAAAAAATAAACGAAAAAAAACTTGTACGAGCAAAATATACACGATGCCTGGATGGCGTTCATTTCGACGAATCGGGAATAAGGACCGGTTCTCTCCGCCGGGAAGCTCCTTTTTCCTAATTCATCAAGAAAATCCTAATTAACCTGGAATAGAGCCGGTCCCTGCGCACCCCGGACCCGACGACACCTCTACCCAGGCGTGAAGATCCGCTCCTCGGGGGCGCATTCGATCCATCGACCGCTGCGGGGCGTGCCCGACGCAAACCGCAGGTCGTGATAACGATGTGACACTCGGGAATTGGAACCAGAGAGCGGCGATAAAATAAACAAGCTCGGCCGAGTTTCCCAGCAGAGGCAAGATCAACAAACACAGGTGTCTAAAAAGCCCCTGGCGAAGCCCCGACCTCAGCCGCCTTCGTCGCTCCAGAACCACTTAAGAAGACTAAAATTAAGTACGGAAATTAAGCAGTCGACTCGATTTCCTCCCACAGAAGTCGAATTCACAGCTGGAAGCATTCATCCCGGGGCGATGAACCGCGTGACACAGGGAAAAGAAAAGAAGCTTCTCGGAGAGAAATCCGGTTATGGTCCCCTTCCTAAGAAATCCCTCGCCGCCGAGCTGGAACGAAGGCCATTCCGTAGGGGGGTGGGAGGGGGGCTGTTTCCCAGTCGCATTTTACGCGGTTCCAGAGAAGATCATCTGCATGCAATGGCATGGCGGGGGATTCCGAGAAGATTTTCTCATTCCCTGTGTTACGAATGAAATGCCAGGCGGTCTACCAGGAAAAGCGGTTCCCTCAGCAAAGAATGGGAAAAAAAAGAAACGAAAAAAAGATATAAAAAAGGAATGACATAATGGCCTGGAGGTAAGATGAAAAGTATCTCAGGATGATTACCCCAAGAAAATTATTTCATGAGAATCGCCTCACAAACCCGCAACAGATTGGCACGAAATAGAATTTTGACCGTGGTAACGGGACGGGTCTGAACTCAATTTTTCGGCACAACGCGGAAGCGCCACGAAAAGAGAACAATCGTTTAGAATGTGGGAAACCCAAGTTCCCAACGTGACCGAGGAAATTTGTCTTTTTTTAGCCGGAGCGACCGGTTTGCGCCCGGGACGGCGCTTCCCAGGCGCCCGCCGAACCGTGGAAGATGGCGAAAACCGCGTAATCACCCGGAAATCTCCCTTCGCGCCTCGATCCGATCCCCACGACGAAAACGAGGGAAAGTGGACGGGCTGGAGACGCAGTTTCTTTTTTTTTCTATCATTCATCCTCGAGATAACCCAGGGCGTCGTAAAAATGCCATGGCGAGACCCCGACTCAATTCCAATCCCATTCCAGCCGCTGGAGATTCGGAATCTAGCGAATTTTTCCCTGTCCAGAGTGGTCAAACATTCACACAGAACCTCGTATCAGATAAGGAATTCCATCCCGATAGTGTAATCTCCCATCCATTAGCAGGAACCATATTCCGGAGCTTCTGACTCACCATACCTAGTCCCAAACGCTGTACGATACGAAGAGGGCAAACTTTAGGCTAGGTCCCTATTCTAGGGGGATATTCCTTATAGTCACTTAAAAGACATGCCAAAAATAAAAGAAAGCCAAAAACATACAGTGTGGGAGCGGAGAGTGAATTCTCGTGTGGACCCCCCCCCCCCCCCCCCCCCCCCCCCCCCCCCCCACTCGCACGTGTGTGCATGCACGGCCAGGACCAAACACCACCCCCAGCCCCCTTCTCCCTCCGAATGCCGAGCGGCCGGTCGAGGAGGAAAAGGACAGGAAGCAGGAAATGATCATCTTCCTCATCCTCATGTGTGTCTGCGTCTCGGGCCATATGGTTCTCCACACACGCACACACAAACGCATTGACCTGGAACTACGCCGCTCTCGTCCCTTTCGGAAAATCCCAGCAACACGAAAAGCCCTTTACTCGAGGAACTCGAGGGTGGAACTCTCCTTTCCCGCGGGAGAAACCCAGAGGAGCAGAAACACCCGCGACCACCTCACCGCACCGCACACTCCACGCGACAGGACTGACGCCGACAGTGACGCGCGACCTCATCGGTCAAAAATGCCGCCGGAACCCGAGTCACGCGCAGCGAGCCCACCGATTGGCCACCTCTCCCTCATCCCCCGCCGCGCGAACCAATCACCTGACGCAATGCCCTCCACCCCGATTGCTCATCGGAACGCAAGCACGTGGACGCAGGGGGCGATAAGCGACCATTCATTCCGGACTCGCACGGGCACCAGCCACTCCCTTCGCTCTCGTCCCCGTCATGATCCACTCGACAACTTGGCGGGGTTCCGATCTCTCATCTCGCCCGAGTGTCGGGCGGGTGCTATGACGCTTCGCGAAACGACGATGATGAAGAGGTTGTTGAGGTTTCTGTGGTCTGGCTTCATCTCCATTTCGACATAATCCTCTCCCCTCCTCTCACCTCTTTCTTCCTCCCTCCCATTCTATCCTCGACTTTTACCTCATTTGCATCTGATTACCACAACACAGGCTCCCCCTCTCCCCGGAGAGGGAAGGGGGTCCCGCTGACCACAATCAGGTCGAGGGAAGCTGCACTTTTCCCGACTTTTCTTCCATGATTCATGGCTCTCGCGGGAGACGAGCCAGATGACTTTTCCACATCTTTACCGTCCCGCGAGACACCTCGTGTCTCAGCCTCTGAGAGATCCCATTCCCAGAAAACATTAATAAATAAAATTCATCTCTGCAAAATGAGGCTACCACCGGATGACCACAAAAAGCCCCCCCCCCCCCCTCTCCCGTCCTAACACAACTGCAAGACAATGACTCATACACAACTGCGCTAGGCCGGATTTCCCGGTACGTATCCCTGATCGAAAGCCACCCAGAGTTCCTGTCCACAGACAATCTACGTCAGGCGGGAGTACTTCTAGGAAATTTCATGTTCTCTTTTCACCCGAGTTTGCAAGGAAACTAGGTGGCATCCTCCCGTCGACGAAAGTTAATCACATGACAGACGCTTCATTTTTCCCCACAGACGATCTTCGTGGGATTGCTCTCGAAGACAATGGTCGCGAATGCGAGCGATCTGGCAGACGTGCAACGTTCACGCGCGTTCACATCCGTATGTGCAAACCCTCCTTAACGCGGCTAACGTGGCCTTTATGGTTATCAACTTTCAAGCCATAAACTACTCATACATGAAATCACGTGCAAGCGTGAGAAGCTGCGGGATGCTCTGGCGGGGGGGAGGGGAGGGGGGGGGGAATCCACGATCGGACATGCCCCATCGACGACGATCCGAAAGTGCGGAATCCGGGAATGTTCAACGGTTTCATCGCAGTTAAGAAACTGCCTATGGCTAAGGAATGACAGCTGCTTCCGTGACGAAAAAAGAAAGTTCGCTCGGGGACAAGGCGAACTTCCTCTCCCCGTCCACCCAGCCAACAAGAAACGCCCAGAGCTCCCCGACCCGCGCACACCGTAGGGGAGGGAACACACCGCACATTAGCGAAGGGGTGACGGGAGACGCAATTCACTTCCGCTTCGTCCCGTTCTTCCCGATTGCAAACACCTGGAAGCGGCTCGCTTCCTCCCATCCCAGGCGCTTCCGAACACAGCCGCGCATCGGGAAGCCCCGGTCTTCCACAATTCCACCCATTACGCGCGATTACTTTCAATGGAGCGAATGCTGGTGGCCATTAAACGCCCACAGCATCTCTTGCGCATTCCCAAATGAATCACTGTCCCACCATCTAGTATTAGCACGCGGAAAAAAAATTGTCCCGGACTTCATAATCACCCCCGTACTTTGCGGTGACTGCAAAGATATGGCTTTCGCATCGGGAAGAAAAGCGCAGCTGGCTCCCTCCCGTTCTCGAAACCGCCAGGGAAAGATTTCCTCACGGAATCCAAACTGAACCACATGACACTCTCGCAAGAAAAAAGACAATCATTGTCGGAAATGAGAATTCCTTCCTCATCGAGACGGCCAAGTGGCACACCAAATGCACACGGAAAATTCGACCTCGTGCCTTCCAGCCAGAATCCCCCAGCTTCATCCAATCGTGAACGAATGACAAATGTGAGGTGAATGAAATTCAACACGCATGCAATTATGCAAACCGCTTCACCCGAACCAATTCGCGAGGTGCGCCTGCAACAAATTTTGCAACCAAAAAGCAGAAAGCCGCTGCATGAAAAAATAAAAACTTTTTCCTTCTGCATTGGCTAGGTCAGATTTGCAGACTGAAAATGCAATCCGAGATTTGAGTTTCGAAATGAGTCTAATCTGAGCCTCAAACATGCGCAGAGTGGCCTCACATCAGCCACACCTAATCCCCTGTTACTTAGACGTAACAACAAGAAAAACCTATATAATCCACACAATAAAGGACGCGATTTGTTCCGGTTACTCCTCATGAGTCATGACAGACTTCATTCCCATTTTCCTAGTCATGCCAAATCCTTAGTGCATACTCAACTGTAACTAAAATTTTGGGAATCCGGGAATGTTCAACGGTTTCATCGCAGTTAAGAAACTGCCTATGGCTAAGGAATGACAGCTGCTTCCGTGACGAAAAAAGAAAGTTCGCTCGGGGACAAGGCGAACTTCCTCTCCCCGTCCACCCAGCCAACAAGAAACGCCCAGAGCTCCCCGACCCGCGCACACCGTAGGGGAGGGAACACACCGCACATTAGCGAAGGGGTGACGGGAGACGCAATTCACTTCCGCTTCGTCCCGTTCTTCCCGATTGCAAACACCTGGAAGCGGCTCGCTTCCTCCCATCCCAGGCGCTTCCGAACACAGCCGCGCATCGGGAAGCCCCGGTCTTCCACAATTCCACCCATTACGCGCGATTACTTTCAATGGAGCGAATGCTGGTGGCCATTAAACGCCCACAGCATCTCTTGCGCATTCCCAAATGAATCACTGTCCCACCATCTAGTATTAGCACGCGGAAAAAAAATTGTCCCGGACTTCATAATCACCCCCGTACTTTGCGGTGACTGCAAAGATATGGCTTTCGCATCGGGAAGAAAAGCGCAGCTGGCTCCCTCCCGTTCTCGAAACCGCCAGGGAAAGATTTCCTCACGGAATCCAAACTGAACCACATGACACTCTCGCAAGAAAAAAGACAATCATTGTCGGAAACGAGAATTCCTTCCTCATCGAGACGGCCAAGTGGCACACCAAATGCACACGGAAAACTCGACCTCGTGCCTTCCAGCCAGAATCCCCCAGCTTCATCCAATCGTGAACGAATGACAAATGTGAGGTGAATGAAATTCAACACGCATGCAATTATGCAAACCGCTTCACCCGAACCAATTCGCGAGGTGCGCCTGCAACAAATTTTGCAACCAAAAAGCAGAAAGCCGCTGCATGAAAAAATAAAAACTTTTTCCTTNCTTTTTGGGGGGTATGATTTTTTCAATTGGCCATGACAGCCATTCCATGGCACCCATGGACATAAAACCATACATCTTTGGAAAAGGATTGGATTGAATTTTCATTTGGTTTTGTTTTGAACCTTCTAGCTTCAATAGTTCCTGTTCTAGACCAGTTTAAAAAATGGACCGTTTTTTTTTGCGCCACCCTGTATATACAGCAATAAGTAGTAATGATAACCATCCAACTCATCCTCAAACTTTCCAGTTTACAATGGGAGTGATATCTCCAGCAGGACAAATCATGCACTTGCTTTCAATGCATGCATTGAAAACCAAGACTGATCAGGGACCTAACACACTCATTCAAAATGACCTCCCCAACCACCTTCAACTTATGTGAAAAGTCAGAGGTTTGCAGTGCTGCGACTTCCAAGCCAATCCCCCACCGTACGGGACCAATACCAGCAGCCAGAACAAACCAAGATGTAACTCACTCTTCAGGCACAGGAGGAACGGAAGGAGGCGGAGGGGAGGAAGGAGAACCGCTGGATTCCCACGCCCTCTTCGGCTCCTGTCCTCCCACGCTCTGCACCTTCTTCACCAGTGAATATGATGCACTCCCTGAGGAATTCCCATTGGTCCCTGAGCTCACAGCGTTCACGCTCCCGTTGGACACGGTAGTCTGCCGCACGAACGTTCGACTCGAGGCCCTGGAAGAGGAATGAAGTGAGGAAGTTTCAAGACATCTATATTCCTTGGATGACAGATTCAGTACCTATGGGCTATGTAATACTCAGAAACAACACTCATTCCAGATAGAAAGGTCTATGTGCCTTAAACAGGGCTAATTTTACCAAGCTGCATCAGGCAGGTCTGTGTGCATGAAATATGGAACAGGAGATCATGAAATATATTTTAGAGTAAGTCTCCTTTCATAATGCAATTCTAATTGAATGTCTATGGAAACCCACAGCAAAGCAAAAGTCTAGTTATTTATAGGAATACTTAACATTGAAAGATTAACACTGAAAATTTTTACAACTTGTAAAAAAAAAAAAAGATGTAATCTGACATCATGGCCCATTCACTCCAGAAAACCTAATCCAGAATTTAATTAAGAAATTCTCATAAAACAACAAAAGGGAACTGAATGGTTGCCTTTCTTTCAACAACAAACAGGGTAAGGGATAATAATAAAAGAAAGGCCCCTGACCTGTATTACATCTATAGAGATTTATCTGCTATCTTTAGTAGTTTCCAAGCAACTTGCATTGTCCACTGATATTTTCTGAACTGTCTTCTAGAAGTCCAGTCAAATTTATTTTGCTGAAGGAAGGCCATGAGTGATTATTTGTTAAAAAAATCAGAAACAGAAAATGGGCAAGGAATTCCAATCCTTTTACAGGCTAGACTCCACCTGCCTACTTTCATATAAACAACAATCTGAAGAAACTTAAAGTCAACTCTCTGGACTGATACACATTAATTGAACAGTTATTAACTGGAAAATTGCTGATCAAAACCACCATCTCCAATGAAAGGTCAACCCCTAAAAAATGAACTTTTCATGTAAGAGATATGCAGCCACAGCATTACAGCATTTCTTCCACTCATCCATCATAACAAGTTCCTGTCCTCCTTCAATATTCAACTTTTTTTGAGCAACTGCTCATAGTCACACCTTAGCATAATTAGTTTGAAAAGAATTCATGTCTGTTGGTAACACACAGTACAAGTACTGGGCAAGTTTGGCAAAAGTAGCTATGGCAAAAGCAGATGCTTATTAGTTAAAATTTGGGGAGGGTCTCCTGTTTCTGTGCCAAATCCTATAAAACAGAGCAGTACAAGATGTAATGACAGCCATGAAAACATGCTGATCTTGAAGATCCCTTCCCATATGCAGGAGATTTTGTACTTTGGCCCACAGAATACCAAGAAATACAGATGATCCAAATTCAGCTGAAGTAATGATCTTGCTTAAGGGTCGGGATAAAGCAGTGACTCTACGATGGGAGATCAGAGAGTCCGATTAATTTTAATCAAAGAAGACAATTTTTTTTCTTCATTTTCTCTCGAAAGCTCGCTTATTCAGCATTTCTCCACATAGTCACCACCAACTTGAATGCATTTCCTGAGGCAGTGCAGCCATTTTGGAAGCACTCCACAAAATCTTTTTTGAGCTTTCCCAGTGCATTGTTGAGAGTTTCAATGACGTCATTGCGGGTGTCAAACACTCTTCCATGCAAGGGCTCCTTGATTTTGGGGAAAGGCCAAAATTCTTTTTTTTTTTTACTTTTGGCTTTTCCCCAAAATCAAGGAGCCATTGCATGGAAGAGTTTTTGACACTCAAAATGACATCATTGAAGCTGTCAACAATGAGCTGGGAAAGCTCAAAAAAGATTTTGTGGAGTGCTTCCAAAATGGCTGCACCGCCTCAGGAAATGCATTCAAGTTGGTAGTGACTATGTGGAGAAATGCTGAACAAACGAGCTTTCAAGAGAAAATGAAGAAAAAAAATTGTCTTCTTTGAGTAAAATTAATCAAACTTTTCCACCTCCCCTCGTACTTAAACTCGGATCACCAGAGGATCTAAATTTTGACACTACTAAACGTAATGAATCTCTATGGGGTACAGGAAATGAAGATACTCTCCAACTGATTAACTCTTTGATAGAGCATTTCAAACAAACTTTACCTATAGTTTGACAGTGAAGCATTTCCCTGGAAAAAGCCAGAAAGTTACTTTAACTATTCAATACAATAACAAAGTTGACAATATTAATTTTTTTTTTAAATATCAGAAAACCCTCCTAATGAGTTATGCAATATGAATATGTAAAACAAACTTACTCATTTAACAGTCTCAAAGAGTTAATAACTGAGCTAAAAAGGGTCTTGTACTTTTTGACTCAATGAGAACACATGAAACCCAGGAAAAATACCAATACTGAAAAGTGTTACATGCCACTAGCTGAAATGTGCACATGAGTTAGGTAAAATAGTTTATTACTATCACACTAAACCCACAGAGCTACTTCAACAGGTCTTGATGGTTAAGTAGTTGGGAATTTTTACTTTGAAACCTTAGTATGGAAAGAGTTCGCACATAGTCCTTTAACCAACAACAGGTTTAATTAGATAATGCTTTTTGGGGAGAATGTATGTCATATCTAGGGTAAATCTAAGCATACACCAGTATATGTGCCAAACCTGGGTGTAAGATACCTAAAAAAATAAACATCTCCCTTGAGTTTCAATTATCCTATCTCTCAGTCTCCTCAAGAGTTGATGGAAGAGTTGAGAGAGAGTTTCACTGTTAGAGGGCTGAAGCAGATGCGATGGCCAAGCTAAGCAGAAACCCCCCTACACTGCAACTACATTTACTGTAATAAAAAAAAAGCCAGTTGTCCTACAAGTCTTCCCTTATCCAATCTTGAAAAAAGAGGGCTTAGTAAAATCTCCATACTTTTTCAACTCAATTGGCTGCACAGAACTGAATTAACATTCCAGGGTAGATATTTCCAAGAGACTTTCAAACAGACACAACCCATTGCTATCAACCATGTTTGCATGAAATATCACATCCTGAAGGAATTATTATACCTGACGAATGATCGATTAAGCCTGGCCCTCCTCTTTCCTTCCTCCACCGCCTGATGCTCTGTTCGGCCGCTGTAGCGAAACTTGGACCCCAAGAGAAACGGGAAGCGCTTCCTCACTCCACCCTGAGGAAGCGCCTGGAGACGGAAAAACCCGTGGTGTTCCACGCAGCTCTTCCACAAACTCTTGCAGGAACGGTACGTGAGGAGATTGAAGACAAGGATCGAATCGAAGTCCTCTGCAAGCTCTCGACGAAGCGTCATCAGGAAATACTTGCGTTTGAAGCTCAGCTTGATGATCTTGGCCCACGAGAACATATTGATCCGTGTGGAATTCTGGAACACCACCTAGTTTTGGGAATTCATAAACTAGAATTAATGATACTTCCTTGATGGAGCCTGATCTCTGAGCATTGGTGACACAGCTGTGCAATGAGACTTCAACTTATTCCAGCATATGTTATTGCTGTGTACCTGTCTTCCTGCTAAGAATATACAAGGCTTCTCATATTATTAATGGGGGTCTGTCTGCATGAGTCCACTCAGAATTCTACAAGTTTGTCAGGACAATGACACTGCAGCTTGAAACTTAATGAAAAATTTCCAAAAACTTTTTAATGTATTAAAATGAACATCTATAATGTTTTCATAGAGGTTGATGTCCTCTTTATCTCAATTATCAATCATTCCCCAGCTTGCCATCTCCAGGCAATCATTGCTCTATTCCTCTTTCTTTCTACTGCAATATCCTAATTATGGTGCCTATACCTTCAATGATGGGATACTTAAAAGAGGCTCTCTACTGGACTAGGCACTGGTAATTGCAGCTAAGGTTCAGTTGCTTCACAGCATTTCATGATAAAAGAGGACTCAAAAAGCAACAAACCAGGCCAGTGGAGGTAACACCAAGGAAGATCTCCAGATTGTTGGCATCCCTGGCAGGACGGAGGTCCACCCCATACAACTCCAAGCGCTTGACGTTCTCCAGGAACCGATACTCGGCATCTGCTGGAGTCAGACCCCTGAAACAGAGACATCTTCACCATTCTGCGACATCACCCAGGCAACTCATGGTAATTTATGGGCAATTACTTATGTAGGCGATGGAGTTCCGAGATCTTGGCTTCCAGATCTTCACTTTGGTCGGGGAGAAGACGGAGATGATGAAGATATCCTGAACCGTCACCATGTTCCTCAAGGCTATGATCTCCCAATTCAGCTAAGAATGAGATAGCTCAACCATAATATAACAATCTAAACACAAAAAAATTTACTCTCTCTTCATCATCTAATTGCACAAAGTGATGATGGGAGACTATTTTCTATACCTGAAAAGCTAAAAATGATTCATTCTTGACCCTTAACAATGACTTTAATGTAAAGTGGGTACACAGCAAACATTTTATTCTAAGTGAAAGTTATTGTTTCAGATACATTTATCCAACATTTTACCCTTTGCAGTCCTTTTTTTTCCATGAGTACGCCCACTAGGTCCAATTATTTTCCATGCATTTACTGCAAAATTTGCATCTTTTATTATGCTTCTCAAATTGAATACAATGAAATAAAACAATAATGTTGAGATACTTCTGTCAAATTTACCTTATAGACTTCCCAATCACTCTCATCAATACTCAAATTGTCTTCCCTTTCCAATAAAAACTTCTCTACATCATCATCATGAAAGGACAAGTTTTGAAAATTTCACATAATTTCTAGATTATTATGGGTTTACATCTACTGGAAAAAGTGAAGAAACATTAGTCAAGGTTTCCCTTAACAGATGATAGGCATAAACCACAATGTCCCACCCAGCAGGACATAGGACCATAAAGGGTTAATCATAGTTCACAATTAGCACAGGAGAGCACAAACAGCAGAGTGAATTCCTGTCAGAAAAGAACTCTAGGCTAGGCAATTGTTTTCTTTAAATTGGTCAAGCTCATTTAGTCCTCTTGAATCACATATTTCCAGCTTTGCTTCCACTACTTCTTTCAAGCAGCTAGTTGCTTTCCTGGCTATTGAGAAGGTTATCTGACCAGAGAAGTGGCATGGAAATAGAATAGAATAGAATATATTTCCACATATTTGCAGATAAGTAACAAAGATGAAGGTAAAGACAATGACAAAAATGAAAGACAATACATAAATAAATAAATAAATAAATAAAAGAGAGAGAGGGGGGGGGGGGAAAGAAGAAGCAGCAGCAAATAGTGCCAATAAGGCCATTCATTGAAACCAATTGGGTTCATCCTGGATGGCTGGGTTGGAATGAAAAAAAAAAGATAATATTATTTGATTGATTGAATGTATTGCCTTTTTTTGTTTGTTTGTGTGGTTTCTTTTATTTATTTATTTTATTTTTCAGGAATCTGGTCAGTCTAACCAGCCTGAAAGGAGCTGTTTTCTATTGTGGATTCTTTTCTTGAAAATAATTTAATAATTTAGCTTTAAAGATTTGAATTGATTTTGCAGCCCTTATATCCTCAAGCAGTAAATTAAATTTTCTCACTCCTTCTTGTACAATACTTCGATCTGCAAATTTTGTCTTTGTTCTAGGTATTTGAAATTTTCCTGCTTTAGATGTTTCATAAGTTTCAGTGTTTCATAAGAGTGGGAGTCAGCAATCCTGGTTAACTTTAGGTTTCAAACATTAAGAATTACACTTTCTTGGAAAATGATTTGACAAAGATGAAATTGAATTAATTTTCTTGATGGCAAAATTCTCCAGAATACAGAGATATCTTCAGTAGGGTCTCTATAATCTGCGAAGCTCATAATCCTACTGCNGCAAAATTCTCCAGAATACAGAGATATCTTCAGTAGGGTCTCTATAATCTGCGAAGCTCATAATCCTACTGCTTCTTTTTTTAAGTACTTCTATATTTTGCAAATACTTTTGATGTGTATTACCCCATATTGATATGCAGTAAATTATGTGAGGATAGATTAGTGTCACGTAAATGTTTCTTAAGAGTGACCATGGAATTATATTCTTGGCAATGGAATTTTTTAGAATGAATTCATTCATTGTAACTGAGGAAGATTAAAATGCAATAGTCAAGTAGACATACCCTGGACAATGTAGCTGGCAAGGAGAGCCCCAAGGCATGGAGGGACGTGGAGGCGACCGTCTAGGATATTTTTCCGCAATTGGAGGGAGACAAGGTAGCGTGTGTATTCTTCCTGAAGTTGGGATGGGTCTGAAGCGTAGAATTTCACTTGAAGGTAAAATGTGCAAGGCTCCATCCCTGAAAGGCAATGGCAGATGTGTTTTCATTATAATCTCCTCATTACCCCAAGAGGTTATAAACTGCAAAACTTCTCCTTTGCACATTAAAAGGTTTCATATTTTCCAGCTTAAACCTTTCTTTCCTCAAAATTTCTGGCACTAACCCTTCTCCCTTGGACAGCTCTGAGGCAGTAGGCCTACTACATATTATCTCATTCATGCTCGAAGAATGGGTCTTCAGGAAGAGATCCATTCATCTTCAACTGAGGAGACAAATCTCACATGCTGAAAATAGTTATCTTCTCCCTCTCCCATGGTATTGCAATATGAGGATTTCAAAAGTCAAGGTCTCCTAAGTGTGATAGGAAAGAGAAGACTCACCTCCAACCTGCTTCCGGATCGATTTGAGTGGGTCAAGCCACCTCTGCAAAGGATGATGCGAAAAACCGTAAATGGAACAAAATGCAATCGAAAACTAATCACCTTAAGCAATGAGTAGCAGCACCCTTGCAAGTCACCATCTCCATCACTTACCATGCACTCTGGTGCAAGACCCCCATTGTCTGAGAATGTAAGTCCGAAGTAATCCTTCTCAACGAGTTCCAAGTAGTCGAAGACTTTGTCCAGAAGCACTTGCCCCTTGCTCTTCTTCTGTAAGAGATAGTAAATCTACATTGACACACTATCAGCAACATGTTCCTCTGGTCACCTTCGGCAATTATAGCAAAAATGTCACTGGACATACACTTATTCCATTCTTATTATTTCACTCTATTGTTCTGGATGATTCAAGCCTAATATTAACTTATTGGTTCGACAGTAGAAATGGTGAAGGAATTTCCATTCCAGTTTCATTATCTATTTTGACCATCAATGTTACTTTTGCACCTCGGCACTCTCATTGACAACAAAGCTTGTCAGATGCAATCAAGAAACAAATGGCATTTTTCTTCTTTTTAACAGCCTAAGTCAACAGAATGAACATAACATTTTACTGCATCAGTATGGGCCCCAGGTATTGCTAATATGACTTGAGCAGATCAACATTGATATGGATTTTTTTGGGGACATGGAGCAGTATGAATACAAGAAACAACTACAGCTTCAGGGACCAAGGTAGGCAAGACTACACGATATGGTTCCATTGTTAAGCCGCATCTGGAAGACAAATGACATCAACTCACTTCAATCTCGAAAACCTTCTGAGTGTCATCAAGAAATATCACGGTGCACTGGATGCTTTTCAGGAGACGATCACGTGCCAATTCACTGGCTCGAACATTGTAAGAGCCGCTGGGTCCTACAAAGCTCTTCCTTGACATCTGCTTCTTCATAGGCCCCCACCTCCAGGCCAAAGTTTGGCCTGGTGTTGCTTTGGGGCAACCTGGAGAGTAAACAGAAATCACTGAGTATGACAGCAGGCAATATGAAGAAAATCACAGGTTTCAACTCTCTCAGCAAATATATCATTCGGTTTGGGATGCTTTCCTTTAAAAATTGCTTCTTCTTTTCAGTTTTTTCAGTTACAAAACCTTTTTTGACAATGCCATCACAGAGGTAACATATTTGTGGTAACAAATAAGTGCATACCACTTTGAGAAATTTCACTTCCTTAGTCTATAACGTTTCCAGACGAATTCCACTAGAAAAATGCCACACCCATTGGGATTCCTTTTTTATATTATAAACCTACCTAACCTGGCCTAACTTTAGGAGCAACACAATATCCATAAGAGGTATACACTTAAATATGATCCATATCGGTAGACTTGAAATGATGGACAAGGAAGACTTCAAAAATTGTTTATCAACCACTCCAGCCATTCCAAATTGTATTTACCGCATTTACTCTCGCTTCCCAATTTTGTCGTGCTTCCTACCCTCTTCATCGGTACAAGTGAAAATAACTACTTAGCAAAATACCTACACTGATCTAAGTAGATCAGTGATCAGTGAAGTAGATGTCAGTTCTCAGCGAAGCCTACAAAGTTGTGGGACAGCGATGGCCTAACGTCAGGCCTGAAAGGCTACCATACGCTTTGCACTTTGCTGCGCAGCCTCTACCTTCTAAGTGTGCCCAGGACTCAAGTCGAAATTATTGCGCAGTAGATGAAAACCTAATACTAAAAAAAAAAAAACATATGCAAATTCAGCAAGTGGCCTGAAAATAAGCAAACGAATACTCGGGCAAACAATGTGTCTTAAGGTGTCACAGACAATAGAGTTGTTGATCTCGAGCACGCTGCCATTTCTTTCCGTTCGCTTCTCAGGGATGCTCGGAGGCGATCTTGGGTTCAAAGTCGGATTAAACTTTCTGCCATATGGCATTCTGCAGGAGCTTGGGACGAGTGCGGGACACGCGCTCTCTCCTTGGGGCAAATACTCTCTCCTGAGAGCACCTCGAGAGCCTGGAATCCGCTCGCACGGGCTCCTGATTCTCCAAGGTGTAACACAGTAGCAAGGTCTTAATAAGCGGCACGTGCAGGGGGGCCGATGGGGGGGCGGAGGGGTTGGGGCCACCTACAACATCTGCACTGATTCGCTTTTTATTCGTTCAGATCATTCTTACTCTTCTCCGTTCATATGATTCATTCACGCCGAAACCCGAACTAACGGCCCCGCTGAAATCATTTTTCCTTCGAATTCGGAAAACTGGTCCGCACCGGTTGGCAACCCTGCGACGACCAAGAGAAGCAGTTGGCGTTCAACTCGAATCGGTGCCAAATCCTCGTGGTTCCCTGGGAGCGGAGGCATTAAGTTTTCTGGTGACTAGACCAGCTTAAAAGTTCGTGGAAGTTTTTCTCGAGCCCGTTCGCGAATGCGCTGCTGCCGAATTATGGATCAATTACAGCATCGCTCAAAGGTGAGATTAGGCCTACCATCATTAAGTATATTGATTAAATAACTTAAAATACATCATACTACGAAGCTATAGCGAGGCTCTGCCTTGCCTAAGTACGGTATGATGTGTAGATATCGGGGTTGCGTAACTTGAGACAGCTGGTACATAATTGTATCAGAGAATGGTTAGGCCTAGGCCTATGTTGCTTGTCACTGAAGACATTCTTTGGAAGGCCTTTCCTAAATTTTGCAGAAAGACCGAGGCGACGAAAATTGTCGGTCCAGCCCCGTCGCATCTGCTTGCATCCTTTCAGCGCCATCAAAGAAGACACCAAGAACTCCAATTAGGACACCTAGGGCTCCTAACAAGTTTTCAAGAACCCCCACTCCATCCCCAAGGTCTACACACAAATTTTTGAGAACCCCTACTCCATCCCCTAGGACTCCCACCAAATTATCAAAGACATCACCATCACGTGTAAGATGCTTCCTTCTTAGATTTACCATATTTATCTTGATAAATCAAGGCAATCCAGCATGAGATTTGTGTTTTCTGTTCGTATCATACACCTGTGTCATGGGAGTGGAGGAGATTAGTGACATTTAGGTAGTCAAAAGCTTGGGAGTGGCATGAAATGGAGGATTAAAGAAGCCATAAAATTATTGATCTGGGCAGAGGGTAATTCATATATAGCCCAAAAGATAGAATCCTACATTGAGTTAAAATAATTCAGAAGGAAAATCAAATTTGCCATAAGTATGAGGTGTGAGCTACCGTGCAGCAGTGGTCTATGCGGCATATGCGGTGTGAGCTACCACACTAATTCATGGCACTGATATTGCCAGTATTTCACATATCCCCAAGTATGAGGTATGAGCTATATGCAGTTCGGTGGCCTACCTGGCGCCGGTATGCCTAATCTGGCATAATCCTTGCTTGCAGATTATGTCTGAAGCAGTTGTCCTTTCTTGCAGATTAACCAGGCAGATTACCCTTGCGGATAATCTGAAGTCATAATGCTCTCCACGCTTATCTGCGAATTAAGCATATAAACCCATCAAATTCTCGAGAACAGTTAGTTGCTCAGGGTGCTTTTCCCTGAGTTTTATTCCGTTATCTGGAGCGAAGAGAGTGCTGCCACATTTTTGAGGGAGCACGGACTTCTTGACGACGAAGATACCCCACCCACTTGCATTTGAGAAGGCTGTGGAGGAGAGACCAGGCTGTATACACCAAAGAAGTGGATGGTGGATGGCAGCAAGGCTTCCCACGTTTGCTTTTGGTGTGTGAAGAAGGGCTGCCAAAGAATGCAATCCGTACAGCGCAGCAATGATTTCTTCACCTACAGGGACATTAGGGGTCATGTCCACAGCATTCTTTCAATATGTAAGATATTTGAGATTGTGTTCCTTTGGTGCCACAATCTGTCCCAAATCCAGGTAAAGAGCACCATGGGACTGTGCCATCAGGCTGTGGTTGACTGGTTCAACCTATGTTGCGATGTCCCTGCAGATCAGGAAGAATCACGAAAATGGATGAGACTCTTCTTCGAGGGAAACGGAAAGCAAACAAAGGACGTCTGCTACTTGGAGATCGAGAACCAGAGGCAGGCAATGAGAGCTCCGAGGATGCAGATCTGGTTGCAGATGTTGCCGACGTTCCTGGGGGAAGGAGAAATTATGGACAGTGCATTGAAGGTCCTTGGGTCTTTGAACTTGCCACAAAGCTGGACAGCGGTGTCGTGGAACATTGATTCTTCATTGTGAATCTGCAGGACCAGAGGACACTTCACAACATCATACAGGCAGAAGTAGACCTGGGTACAATGTATTCAGATGAATGGCCTGCATACAAGGGCATTGACCAGCTGGGGTGCGCTCACGAAACCGTGAACCACTCGATGAACTTCGTTGATCCAGATAGTGATGAGCACACCCAGCTGATCGAGTCTTTGTGGACTGCTCTGAAGTTGAAGGTGCTCAAAGAAATGTGTGGCACGACCCAGGATATGAAGGAGCGGTACCTCATCGAAGTATGGTGGAGAGGATTGAATCCAGAGAAGACATTCGAGACCTTCTTGTGGGATATGGCGCTAACATTCCGAAAATTGAACTTTACGATAAAAGAGAAAGGACGAAAGTCCTTTTCAGGGCTATCACAAATATTGGGAAGAGCCTTTACGGTAGTTCACACCTCATATTTATGCGGAAAATGCTGGCAATGGAAAATGGGCAGAAAATTTGTTGTATTTTCTTGAAGGATAGAATTAAGTTGGCAGGGATGGCATGTCATGGGAGCCTATTCAGTGTGTCCTATCCTGATTAGTGCATCTTTGACCATAGTTTCATTCTAAAAGCAGGAGCTTCCAATGTAAAAACTTGAATTGTGGTTTACTTTTGGTGGGTTTTTTGGTTAAATGTAATCATGAAGTTCTTGGAAAGTGATTGAGGCTGTTAAAGCATTATACAGTGTGGAGGTAGGTAAACTGTTTCTTTTTACTTTACATAAGTCTGCTTATGTAATGGGAGTATATTTATAACTCTCATTAGTGGCATCTTTGTGTCATAAGAGTTTTACCTCATGTCCACATGGCATGTATCCCATATGCAATGTCCAACTGGATTAAGGTATAAAAGGTAAAAAGGATATTGTTTGAAAAAAATATTTTTCAAATGGAAAGAATGCCAATCAATACCTTCCATATTAGTGCCTTTGATGAGCACTTTCCAGGTAATACTTTTATCAGGCAGGAATCCCAAAAATTTGACAGTATAAACTTGCTCTGTTTTTATCATGTAGTGTTAGGCTTGTTTTGGGACCTGCACATGTAGATTAAGGACAGAATATTAAATATTTCCTTTGTTCAAAATTTTATTTGAATTTATTCTTTAACTGATCATAGTCTACCTTCAACAGAGTGTCAGTAACTGACTTGAGATAATATTGCATTAAATTATATCATATCACCTGCTAACATATTAATCTTTTGTATGTGAACTGGCAGGAAATCATTATCCACAAAATATAAGAAAACAACAGGGAACAAAAGTTGATCTCTGTGGAAATCCTCTTATAATGTATGGTGAATGAGAAAAATTCTGCCTTCTGTATCACATACTTCTGCATGTCAAAAAGGCTAACCAGCCTCTTTTAAGGTCCAATTTCTACATTTGAAAAGGAGCAAGCATTTACTTCTCAGGGTCCAAATAGCATGAAGTTCAAACTGTAGACATGAGGCAAAATTTTGCACAGAAACTTCAGGGGCTCAGGGTTTGTCTCACACTTCTTCAACACTGGTTTCAAGTTTCATAATGATACCAGCCCTCTGCAATTTTTCAAAGTAATTTTCTCATCTTGGAGATGGATCTCATCTTGAAGCATCATTCTTCTGATCACATTCTGTTGAAAAAAATTGAATGTACTGCAGGAAAAAAAAGGGAGCCCAATGAAGAGCCCTAAGAAGACCTATATCAACAGTCCAGTGGGGGAGTACATTCGGGACCGATCTCACGTGGTGCCTCTCCTCCGAAATGTCTACATGAAGAATGACCACCAGCAACCCATCAGATCATCTCCACACAACCCCACCATGTGCCTTACTCTCATCGAGCAAGGCCGCGGTTCGCCAACGTGAATGTTCTTCGGCGCCAGGCTCAGAGACCGCTTGGAGTGTCTGACGAATAGGCCTAGTTTTTATGTGATCGTGTGATTGACCGAGCATTTTCTTCCCGTGGCAGTGATTGATGGTAAATGCCAATATCGAGCCAGAAGAGAGACTTTATTTTGTAAACCCGCAGGCCACACCCATGAAAAAAAATCCAGAGCAAAAATATACCCCTCTGTTGCCATTAGAATTCTTTGCAGAAATATATGCATGAAAACAAAATAACTGTTAAGAGGAGTGTGATTTTTTTATGAGCCTTTATACGGAATGCTGGATCGAAGAGCTGACAGAAATTGCAAAATACTCTCAAGGATCATCTAGTGCTCTCAGGTATGTCATTCCCTCATTGACAAGGATGAA
>CAJPEV010002787.1:0-18515 GCA_905338385.1 Darwinula stevensoni
GTTTAGTCGTCGAGCTAATGCCACTTGCTTTGGGAGCGATCTAATGAGGGAAATTGCGCCCGGAATATTCCGTGAGCTTGGCGAGGACTTAACGTTAATGTTAGGCCTAAGATAAGATCTAAGCTTGCAGTGGGTCTTGAGTGGGCTGATACCCAGGCCTATGCATGGCCTTGGTTCGGATGAAACATCAGGTAGGTCTTGCTGACTCAAGCTATGAAATTATCGCCCAATCGCTCACTCAGCATTAGGAATAGGCTCATTCACAGTGGCGTGCCGCTGCGTGACCAGACTCCTCCCACTTCTTCGGTCCCCTACTTTCCTCCCACTTCGAACCACAGCATCCCTTGAGCTCTTGCTTTGGCCAGGCACTTCGTCCAGTTAGGCATCGTGACCTGTTTATACGGTCTTCCTGTGTCATTTCGTTTCTGAGATCTAGGTCAAATTTCAAGGGAGGCATTTTCGCGTTGTTTTTGTTTATTTTATTTTCTTCCAAACGCCATCCTTCCGTGCCTCTGTTGGAGCCTGAAGAGAGAAAGGACGGGATTCATTCATTGAGCCAAATGTTTAACATTGGAGCTCATAGCAGAAGGTGGTGCAGCTTTGTGGTGGGAGGGGGGTGGAAGGGAAAGGATTCAAGGAGACTGGATGGCATACGGGCGAAGACGGAAGGAGCTCCGAGCTGCGTCGCGTGAGGCCAGCGATTCTCCATCTGGCAGACGCCTTTCGAACCAGGAGGATCTACGTGAAACTCCTTAACACTCGTAAACTACCTGTCTAGTAACAATGAACATAGGAAGGGGGAAAAGTGCGCTCTACGTCAGGGCTGCCCGAGGGCTACGACGATATTTTATCGGAACGGTTATATTCCTAGATTAATAGCAATAGTTGTGGGCAGATATTAGCGATAGTGGAAGAAATTTCAATCTAATATCAACTTGAATTCGATAATATCTATTCTGTATGCAAAAATACTGGATGGACTACCTAATTTTCATCCGCAAATGCTTTCAATCAACGTTCGCATTCCGAAACCATTATTTCGAGGAAAACTCGTCCGCCGACATACATCAAATTCACCTGACGATCTTGAAATTTTATTTGCCGTATTTCTCATTCCGTTTCAAATTGGAGAGGAATGGAGGAAAGGCTTCTTTCGTAAACATATTTGAATGCAATGAATCCCTTGTGGACGAAAACAGATTTCAATTCGCCCGAAGTATGTCGCCCACTAGCCATTCTTCTGCAGATACTTTTCTCACAGCATGCCGAAAATGAATTACAAACGCATGCTAGATGAGAAGAGTCACCCGTTGCTGTTATGGCTGCTATTATTATATATAATGATTCTGTTGTTGGCACCCGCGCCATTCATAGTGCATTCAATAACTTCTCTGCAAGTGGAAATTGCTTTAGCCGAATGAACTGGGAAAATGATTTGGTTCCCCATCCTTACACATGCATACTCACACACTCTTGGAAATGAAGAAGGCGTGGGGATTACAGGCGCACAGAATATTAATACAGAAGTACATTGAAAGTGCTTCTTTCCAACATCCAATGCTGAACTTGTAGCAGAAGGGAGACTGACACGTCCAACATAACCTCTAATTCTGTCATCAAACGAAGAAAGCTGCCACCGCCCTACGCAGAAGCCGTCTCCGTCATCTTGGCGACGCTGAGGATTCCGCTGAATCATTTTCTGCTGCGAGAATGGGAACAGATGCCAATTTCGTTCGTGATCGCATTTCTTTTGAACCCTGGAAGCTCTCCCCGACGCCTGCGAATAGTGCCCTGTCCTCCATCAAAGGATAAGGTGGTGTCCTCTCAGGTGTTCAACCTATTCATCGAACGATGTGATCCCTGAAAGACACGGAAGGTGTTCGTGTCTTTTGCTGATTGTATCGTCCTTTGCAGTTCAATATAAATTGAATGCAAATGAATGTTAAACTGGAAGGTACTAGAAGCTGAGAATATGGTTCGTTTCTATTGGGGAGTTTCTTCCACACGTTGGGGTTGGCTTCCTTGGCCTAAATAAATTCATTTGGGCTAAATGCACGTTCACAAGGGCTATTGATAGCCTTGACCGAGTCTTATTTTTTTGCTATCCCTGTAAAAAAGGAAAAAAAATGTGTTGGAAAAATTCTGACTAAGGAAACGGAGTTCCCGTCAAATACGCGAAGGGAATTCCGATTTAGAGCAGAATCTGTCCTATTTTTTCGCATAAAAAATACTCTTTTTGTTGGAATGTGTTTTTACCGTTAAAGAATGAGATTTTTCATCTTATTCTGGGATTCCATAATGGCATTCGTTACTCGAAGACGCTCTCATTAATCCGAGAAATTTTATGTCGAATTTTCCCATGGAAGGTTGAATGTACTATTGATAAATTCCACTATTCAGTGCATCCTTTTGGATGAAGAAAAACTTTTATTGCTCTCGAAAAATATCGCGACTAGCTCTCACCCTTTCTCTCCCTTCTTAAAGAGCAAGTGTGAGGGGCGGATGAGTGACTTGGAGGAATTCAATATGCACGTTTCGTCATGTGATGTCACTGGCACCCAGGAAATCTCCATCTCCAAGGCGATCTCCATTAAGTTGAGTCAGGCCCGTAGAGAGGGAGGGGGGCAAAAGGGGTAATTTGCCCCGAGCATGGATCCCGGAGGGACGGGGGGGCTCCCACGCAGGATGATATACGTAGGATGATATTCAGTAGCGTAGCGTTCGTTAGCAATGAAGAGTGGACTGAGAGTGCTTAAAGTGGCAGAGGGAAGGGATTGCGTGAATATTGCCCCAGGTCTCACAATTCCTTTCGACGGCCCTAAGTTGGACGTACATAATTTCAGAGACGTTCTTTTTGGAACTGAGAGAAGAAACTGTCATGCTCTTCATTTCCCTAGTTTCTGGTTGAACACGTGGCAAACCAAAGACCTCCTGGACTCCAAAAGATTCAGATTATTCTGTTATATTTCCATTTCCGAGTGGTCCGAATCTGCTAGCCTCTAATTCAACTGCCATTTGGAATAGGTTATGAATTTTGGCATTTTGAATTTTCTCTCACAGGTCTAAGCTATTTGTTTCGATAGAACTTGTGTTTCAAATAGTGCTCTTTTCCGTAATGCTGGGATTAAGTGCCTCCATCCTTTGCATTTTATCCTCTCTGGATAAGATAATTCAGCCGTCGACACGTGTCCTGTAAGAACGCTCACCAAGAGTTGTTCTGTGGAATGTTTTCTTCCTTATCATACTTGCCTATAGCGAAAATAATTGGGAAACGTTTCCCGGTCTGATCGATTTCCCGGCTATGCTGTTCTGACCTGATTTGGAAGGTTTCGTTTGTGGACTGTTGCATGAAATTGAAGATCTCAAGATGGCGACGGATTTCGCTTGCAGCGAAATAAAGGGGGAATCACCCTGAAGAAGGAAAAGCAAGTATTTTCGCGCAGTTATGGCTGAATAAGCATGGAATGAATTTGGCGAATTCCAATACGTGAACAGCTGTTCATTCTGACGTTTTACTTTTTGTCAAATTAAAAAAAGTTGTTTGAAGCTCTGCGGAATTGTCACCAGACCAAGAGTCACTTTCTTTCGGACGCAATTGTTGTGAAGTACATTTCTGCAACCAGACTTAAACTATTAATGTTGCCTTGCCTTCTAAAATAGCGTCGGTGATATCGAATCGAGAAACCACCTTCTCATCCACTACTGTCAAATTTTTCCTCATTGCACAAGCTTATTAAAGGTGTCATCTGTTTCACGAATTTTATTAGCGATCATAATTTTCATCGAGATTAGTTATGCCTGATCGTACTCTGACGAGACGCATGACTTTTATCATTTCAAATTATAGGTGAGCGTGCCTTGATTAGCCTAATTGAAGACGAAAGAATCTTGAATCTCTGGAAGTGATCTGGCGTGAGGAAGATGAGCGGGTCTCAAGAGAAGGTGATGAGGGAGAGACTTTTATCGGAAGAAGTCAACACCCAGCTTGCAATAGCCCGACATCAAGAAGTCACATTGGTTGCTTTAGAGGGGACGCTGAAAGTAATGAAAGAGCAACATGCCCTGCTGCAGGGAAAAATATGGAGGGAAAGAGAGGCAGTGAAGATAGCCGAGGAGCAACTCAGGCAAGTCAAAGAACTCTCTGAGAGAGACGCCGTGTACGAGCAGCAGCTGAAATCCAGCCTGAAAGATGAAAATGTCGCGATTGCTCATAAACTGATGGGGCATCGCTCGCACCAACTGTGGCGGGAGACTCAGCAAGTGATGGTGAAATTCGCTGCCGCGATCGTTCGTCAAAGGGAAATCAAAAAGAGGCAATCGGGCACTCATGTTCAAGGCATTCATTTGGAGCCTCTTGCTCGCTTGTCCGAAGATGACAGGTCTCCAGTCCATGAGAATGCTGCTGTTAGTCTGCCAGAGTACTATTTGGAGTGGAAACGTACCATTGGTTCACATAAATCTCGACTAGGTACAGTTATGACCGCGAATTCGCACCCCACCCCATCCATGAATGGCGGACTTGAGCATCAGGCAAAAGCCGTTTCCGCGACATCCGCTACGCACTGGAGAGACTCTCTCTCGAAGATCGGACTAAAGAAACCCGAAGAATCGCTTTCCTCCGGTGCTCGAGGCACTGAAAGCATAGGCCAATATGGAGGTGATGAAGTTAGGAAGTACAATGCCAGGCCAGACGCTACTACCAAACTGAGTGCAGTACCTGAGGTCGAGGACAAAGAATCAGCTGTGGCTGGAGGGAAAAGGGCTGTGTCAGGATTTACAGTCAAAGAAGTTAAGGACAAAGACAAGAAACGCGGAAGTGCTCTTGAAACGAGACAAATTGTCCCAGACAACCAGGCTCTTCAACCAGCGAAAGCTAATGTCGACCTTGGAAGAGGCTTCCCGGAAGGACACCATATTGCTCAGAAAGAAATTCGTGATCATTTCGGCGACTCAACTGTGTCTGAGAAGTCTTATGCAGCCTTTTCCCCTGATCAGTACCCACATTCAAGCAAAACTATGAACACAGATATGAGCCATCGAGCAGCTGCCCTGCGTCGCGAAGATGCTCTTGAAATCAGACAGATGGCTTCAGACATCCAGGCTCAACAACTTAGTAAAACAAATTTCGAACCTGGAAGAGGCTACTTGGAAGGGCGCCATGTTACTCAAGAAGAAATCTTTGACCGTTTCGGCGGTTCGGCTGTTTCTGATAAGACAAATGCATTCAGTTTCGTTGATCAGTATCCACATTCAAGCAAAACCTTGAAGACTGATGCGAGCCATCGAGAAGCTCCTCTACGTCCCGAAAGAGCTCCTAAAACCCGACAGAATTTCTCAGACGATCAGACCGAACAACGTGCCAGAGATAATGACGAACTTCAAAGAGAACTTCAGGACTATTTTGAGGAACGCCATGTTGCTCAGAAAGAAATTCATGACCATGTTGGCGGTTCGACTGCGCTTGATTTAACAAATACTGTTGGTTACCTTGGTCAGAGTCCACGCGCAAGCGAAACATCGACCACAGATGTGGAAAATCGGTCAGCTGGTCTCCATCACGCAAGGGATTTTGATTCAAGACAGACTGTCTTAGACAACCAGGCTCAACAACGTCCCAGAGCAGATGTCGAACTTGAGAAAGGCTTTCTGGAAGGACGCCATGCTGTTCCAAACAAAGTCCATGCCGAATTTGGGGTCTCGGCCATAGCCGATATGTCCGATGCGGTCAGTCAATATGAGTATCCATATTCGAGCGCAACAATGGAAGTTTGTGAGCAGTCCAACTTGAATTTGAAAGAGTCATCAGAAACAGGCCTCGACATTGACCTTGACAGTGGCAAGGCTCTAGACCTCGTAGCATCAGATGCAAGATCAAGAGGGCACTTTGAATCAGACCATGTGGCACATGCAACATCGGAGAGTGTGCACGTTGTTGAACATCTGGGAGTTAAAGAAAACCAGAAACCTCCAAGGAAGGATGACACATCTGGCTCACATGAGATCTCAAGCCACAGAGACGACAATCATGTATTTCCTCACACTGCTGAGGCTCTCTCAAAAGACCAGGAGGTTTATTTCGAAGCTGATATAGAGCCTCAAATGATTCGTCCAGCTCATTTTGAAACATTGGAATCGAAACATCTCAAAGACCGCTCCACCAAATGCAGGGAAACCATTGAAACTACCACTGTCGGCGTCGTCCCACCCAGCTCGGAGGACACAGAAGCTTTCGATGTTGCAGGAGAAGCTCATGTAGGGGAGGTGCTCCAATGCGGTACGACATCCACAGGTGCGTCCGCTTTGAATGAAATGGATTACGCTCTTGTCTCCAGTCCGTTCGGTCCTGTTTCAGAAGAACAGCAAGCAGGTAAATCAGGAAAAATATCCTCATCCAGAGTGAAACCGTCTCACACCTCTAGCCCTTACAGAATGAAAGACTCTCGCGCCTCCACTCCCTCTGAAGCTTTTACCGGAGAACCCCAGGCAGGAACGAATAGGAAGTCTCCACACGGGACGAAATCAAAATACTTTCCGCCTTCCACTCCTCGCAGTGCTGGTGCGAGAGATGTTCAGACTGGTAAATCACCCGCGAAGATGTCCCCATTCTGGGCGAAATCTTCTGAAGCTTCCTCCCCAAGCAACTGGATGCAGTCGGCTGGTTTTAGTGGAACTGTCTCCCAATCTACTCTCTTTCCGGACGAGGAGACGAGAGAAAAATTCTTGGAAGCTATATGGTCAACCTCACCAGATCCAGTATTAAACGACATGCTCCGGCAAGCCATTTCCACCGGCAAGCCAGGAAAGAAAGATGATCAACAGCCAATCGAAACGGTTCGTGACGACGAGGACTCTATGTTCTTACAACCATGGCTCATGGGAAAAGTCCCTGCTTCTGATGGCATCGGGGAAGGTAAGTCATATGAAGACCAAGTTTCAGAGGAGCCGTTTGAATTCTTCACCGGCAAGAAGGCGGCCCCAGGAAATTCAACGAAACACACGTCTGAAAGCGCATTTGATCTCTTTGGCGACGCTCCTGGCAGGAGCAACTTGAACTTCATGTTAGACATGGATACCAGCGACGCAGTTGGCGCTCAGGGTGCGAAGGGGGGTATTTTCGACTTTCAATTTTAGTTTGGCCACCTCAGTCTTTGCCAGAGGATCTCTCAGTTATCAGCAAACGATTCCTGATGTTAACTGTGTTTTAGGCAGGCATATTGGGGGCTTTTCAATTCTTGTTCGAATTCTGCTTCCCACCTCTGGATTCCATGTTCAGATAAGTTTATGTGACAAGTAATATGAGCGTGTTTACAGCATAATTTTTATTGGCAAGTGCGGGCGTGAAGATACGTATTTGAATTTGCTACTTATGATCTATTTAGTTCTGACTTTTCTCATAGTCTAGAATACAGAATATCGAACATTTTGTTCTATTTGGATTCTTTACACTCTTCGGATATAGTTTGAATACCTGTTGACAAAATTCCATACTATCTTGCATTTCATTCGGATTATTTCTGTTCCCAACCTGCTGCTGCTGTATTTTTTTTATCCCTTCCTTGTTTGTACACGTATATACCGAATATGGACTACGACATTCCTCATGTAAGAGCTTCCGGAAAATTATTGTAATTTCAGTTTTCCACCTGAAACTAGATCTCATTGAATGAAGGGAGCTCAGCTGATTCAACTCGAGGCAGGAAACTTGCCTACTAACTTTTAGTAATAATCCAATTAGCTGACATTTACCATTGAAGAAAAGATATTGCCATCCACCGAATCTCAGTCAATATATTGCAATATCAGTGCCCTCTGAATTTTCTCCAATTTTTTAGAAACTGATATTATCATGAAACAAACATCCAAGTTACATCTATTAAACCGAGGGGAAGCAAGCAATTTAGGTTGTTTTGGGGTATCTTCAGAGTTGCGGAGGTTTTTACATAGCCAGAGGCCTTTTCAGAGGAACAGTATTAGAGGTTTGTGCTGGATGTGGTGCACTTCGGAAGTACTGGTGTGCGCAATCCAGGTTTTTTCAGTTCTGGAGTGGAACTGACAAACTTGGATTGCATTGGTGACTTCTTTTTTCTGTTCGGGTCGTGAATGCGTGGAAGGCGTTGGGAGATGCTGGCTTCTTGGCCTGATGTTGATGTATACATGGACATACTTCCGTGTATCTACACAGTCATGGAACGTCTCTTGCACTCTTCTCCCTTCTGGTTTCGTCAATTCTCTGTTAATAAATATAGCTTTGTTACTAACTTTTGGACTTACTGGAAGTTTCTGCTCGACTGCCCATAGGCAAACTAGCCGGAATTCACTGTAATCCAGTTTCCTTGCGAAATGCTGTTGAGCTACGATACCCGCGATCTTTCGATGGGCCTCATTATGTGCATCACGAAATCTGTTTTGGATTGATTCGTTAAAATAAACTTCGTTAAAATTAATTCAAGAAATGGTATAATAATGACAATCTTCCACGTAATACGAATAATTTCCTTTTTTATCTCCTGCTTTAATCTTGTTTTCCCCGTTCATCAGAGTAGTGTGCGCAAACGATGCACTCTCGTCTTCAAGCAGTACAGCAACTTTTACTGTACAGCCTATTTAACCCTTTGAGGACTATGAATGTACAGATACGTCCATACTCCCGAATGGTTTAAAAGAAACCTCATTCCTCAAAGGTTAAAACATGCAGGGACAGGGAATGGCTTCTTCTTTGAGTTCCATTGAATGAAGGGGAAATACGAGAAAGATAAAATAAACTTCCCCGAAAGTTTTCTCTCTCATTTCCAAGCGACGAAGAGAGAAAGCATGCGCCAGGATATCAGATACCGTCAGGCTGTGTATTAGACCTGACTGCTTTCCATGCGTTGTGAATCTTGGCTGGGCATGCATTATGCCGCGAAGGGACTGGTGATTTCATCTGCAAAGAAAACTCGAAACAAAAAATGCTTTGGGTCCTTTATTTGCTTTCCATAGCGATTCCATTCTTTTTTTAAGGGGCATCCGCAAGGAAGCCTTCCAGAGGAGGAAGGAATCGACTCAGGAGATTCCATACTCTCGTTGTTCTTCGCATCTGAGAAAAAATTTGAATTCTTCACCAACAGTTATTATCGTAGCATTATTGGGCCTAAAAGGATTTTTGAAATCTCCTCTCGCTCCCAGGCACCTGAAGTCAAAGTGGGTATTTTGAAAATGAGCCACGACTGTCTTCAGTATTCTTGCGATAATGACTCCTTGAACATTTGACATGACTTGGGTCTTCAGTTATCATCGACTTGACACGACTTGAGTCTCAGTTAACATCAATAATTGCATGCCCTAGCAGACCCATGATTTACGAACAATATCAAACCATGCAAAATCTTTGACTTTAATTTAAATCGCAACCTGAGGATTGATTTTCATAATGTGCCGGTGAATCTAATTCAATTCTTAATTTCATTTGAAGAATGATCTACGTGCATCGCGACGTGAATCAAGGCAAACCGATGCAACGGCAGGAAGAATCTGCGATTTTGAGACGCTGCAGTGGATAGGAAATGTTCTGGTTCCAATAAAAAATGACGAATGCAAGCCAATGCACTGAACATTGACAGAATCCTCAGGCAACGACCCACTCTTCAGTAGAGAGGCAGTCGCATTCCCCTTTTTCCCTACGCTTCCAGGAACAATGACATTGTTGGAAGCACTTCGCATTGCTCCTCCATTAAACCATTGCTTTTCATCCTTTCCGTGCAGATCCAAACTATTGTGACGCAGCAAGAAAAAGGGACCAACAGAGCCTTAAATAAGATGTGGTCTTTTAAATGTATTATAGATCCCTTGCTGGACACGTTATGTTAGCCTTTTATTCTCGATGTTAAAAGCTGAATTCCAGAGCTTGGTTGATATGAGACCACCTGTTTTGTGATTCAACGTTGATTTAAGGAATACAATTTTGATGCATGGTCTATTAAGAAGAAAATAAAGAAGGAAAATAAATTCTAGTTTTTCTCCAACGTATATACGATATATCATAATTACGGGCTTGGAGCTTAAATCTTTAAAATTGTCTGGCTCAATGATATTCCTCACAAAAAGTGGCACAAGTAAACAATGCTGTTGCCGGTTTGTTTAATTTTCATTTCCATAGCATTCTTCTCGAAATCCTGGACAGGCAGCGACATCTCTCCACGAATTGTTGAACTACTAGGCTTTAATCAATTGTCCCCTTTGGTCTCTTTCCTCTTGTCGTATCCCAAGTATCAACGAGTATAGACGAGTCACAAGCTTACAGGGAAAATCTATTGAGAATTGGAGGAACCGGTGGACATCCTCAATGATCGATTTGGGAAGGTCCTCGTCGACGGTAACAAGAATAGTCATAAGTTCATAGTTCGAGCATTCCGCCGAATTTTTCAATTCGCAGCAGGAGGGGAAACAGTTTTTTTTTTTTATACGCACCCAGGCAACCAGCAATTTCATTCTGATGCTAAAAACTTCTAATAAATATATTTTTTAAATGTCGATAAGCCTCATGTGAAACTAGAATTACGGCATGACTGCTTTATTGTTCGGGTCGTGATGCATGAAAGGCGTTGGGTGAAGCAGTCATTGCTCTCCTGTGCATAATGTTAATTTATACATGGACATACCAAAAGAAGGGAGCTGCATAGTCGCAAGTTGGATTTACGGAAGATGTTCCTCTTCAATAGGGTAGGTTCATCTAAAAGGAGCGAAGGTCGATTTTGCAGGAATCCCTCTTCACAGCCCCACAGGTTCGGATGCTTGACGCTTTTTTGGGGTGAACACCTCAGGGATGAGTTCCCTCGCTGACATCTAAAAACTTTTTCTAATTTTCCCAGTTTTGACCGGGAGGCTCCGTTTCCTCTCCTTGCTCCCGACGGGCTGGGAACCTCTCTCTGTTCCACTTTAAGAAAAATAATCGCATCATTCCAAAAAGTAACGAGAGGGCGAGACGAGCCTTTTCAAATTCCTTTGACTGCCCTGTCGATACTCCAGCTAGATACTCCTGCATTGCATGCTGAATCAAAGATGATGAGTGCTTTCCAAAGGTTAGTAGCAGTTATCGTGGCATGGAATTGCGAGACATGAACCGGATATAGGGGATATACAGTATTAGCTCAAGCTCAGAGGGAGCACTCAACTTTTTCTTGGAATGGGATATTGACATTACATTGCATGAATGATTAATTAAAAGAAATCCTTTTAAATTTTCACGACATCCATAACGGAAAACACAGTGCACTCACTGTCTGTTGTACAGTCCTATAACAGTCTGTTCGAACGACAGAACCTTATGTTCGTTTCCTCGAAGCAGAACCGTGCATTGCTGGTAATAAACATGGTCAATAGGGAATACGAGAATCGATATGTTGCCTTGAATCCACATTAGGCAATATATAATTGAAAGCCTTGAGCGGGTGAGCTCGTAGAAGCTATTCCTGATAGCAAGAACGTGTTGAGCCTCTGTTGATCCAACTTGTATGCCAATCTGCAATATGTACGTCCAACATCGCGAGCCAACATTGATCCAAATTTGAATGTGCCGATGGGCACAACAAATACTGTATTGGATGCGTACTTAAGAGCAACTTTCTGCTCACATTTTCCTACGTTGCAACAACATTGTGTCAATAGTGAGAAGGGATGATCCCAAGGAAGTCACCTTGCCATATGGAGTGAACGTCTTAGACGCTAAAATGCAATGATAGAGTATTTCTGAGGATGGACAGGATTAAAGTAACTTAGGAACACGATCTCATCCAATATGTAGAACTCAGAAAATTCCCGCGTCCATTCCCTTGCAAGTCCCGAATGAATAGGCGCAGGAAGACTTAATGACTGTATGTGATGCAATCACGTTCAAACTAATCTAGTCATGTTAATGCGTCCTCAGACCCTGAACCCGGATATGCCATCCGTATGTATTCAATTGGAGGAGGAAATTGCATATATCTGCCTCGAATGGGGCTCAGGATTCGGGGCAATTTTCTCTTTCTCAGCCGGAGATACTCCACCACTAAGGGGTTGATTTATTTATTTTTGTTGGAAAGAAACAGTTGCATTCAAACATGACAGTTCTGAAGCAATACAGAGACCATTATTCATTGTAATTAAATGGAAGCCCAAAACATTACGTATTCTCAATGTGTTTTCTAGTTCGCATAACTGAAAAGTATCACTTGTCCTTTGTACAAAACTAATTAAGAAACAGTGGTTTAAAAAATTCGAGGTTGACAGTCAGGGCACAAGGGTGACATCTAATTTCTAGGCGATGAACCTCCGAGTTTTAGTCACTGAGCACATTTTGGAGGTCGTCCATGTCCCGAGCAAGATTCCTCCCGAGAAGACTCCGGCCCACCTCCACTTTCGGCCAACCTTGCCAACCTTCACGCAATGTAGTTCGATTCACGCTATCTGGGTCACTTACTGGAAGGTCTTCGTATTTCACATTAAAAAATCCAAAAAGTGCATAACCAGCCTGTCCAATGTATCCGTTTGGAAAGATGTACACCGTAACTATCATCACTTGCTCTCCGCGTTGAATATTGAAATTATGCATAAGAAACTCGAGGTTATGCACATCTTTATGCGCCTCACTGCATGGCTCGCTCTCCTTGTGTATTTGGAAATGATATGCAGTCGTAATACTTCAAAAGCTTTCTGGATTTTGTCAATACAGCGACAATTCATGTCGGATCCAGACCGTGAGACACCCAGAGGGCAGGCGTCAGCCCCAAGTGAAGAATTTCCATCAAGAATTTCCCTTCTGAATCAACAGTTCGGAATGGCTTGTCTTTATGCCCTCGACGGGTCCTTTTTCATCCTTATCGAGCCCTCCAGCCCCTTTTAAACCTTTTGGAGTGCACTGATGAGACTTGACAGTTCAGAGAAAATCCCATACGTCTCCTTTTTGGCTCAAAATAGCATTAATTCCCGAGTTCGAAGTCAATCCCACGCTTGAGAAAGGCCTAACGAGCTTGGTCATTTTCGGGCCCGCCATGCCGGGAGGCTCGAGATAACGAAGAAATTAATCCCGGTAAATCATTATGAACTTAAAATATCCAGCTTGAGTCTCGGAGCATATCGATCACTCATTTCGATGCAACGATACGACGACACCCACGTGACCCAGAGAGCTTCTTCGATTGGTGGAGTCGCTGGGGCATTCAGTCTCTTGCCTGGGGAGAAAGTCTCCCCCGGGTCCAGTGGATTATGACGAGATTGCTTTCTCTCCCTAGTCCCAGAGTCACAAACAGGGGGGGAAATTAACTCGCACCATTCTCGATCAATTCGTATCTGTCTATATTGTAGAGAGGGAGAGGGGGAGGAAGGGCAGAGAGAAATTCAAAAGCAGTGCCAGCCTGACACGCGTCCCAGCCCAAGGCACAGATGGGGTCCACAGTTTTTAGATTGCATTCGTAATCCCTCATAGCGCTTCCAACGTTTACAGGGAATCGCATCTAAAGGGGTAGTTTTTTGCCTCATTTGACGAAGCGAATACTCTGGTAGTGCTTTCTTCGTTTTCCGTTATTTAAGAGAGAACGAATTCAACCCGAAAAGGAATAGTGGGAAAAAGCACTATGTCGAACAAATCCAATATGGCTGCGTGGTGGTCTCCTCAGCTGTTGTAGGAACACCCTCACGTTCTCAGATATCCAGTTCATTTCGGCTTCGACTGACAGATCTGGTGGACACTTTAGTTCACCACGGACCCTGTATGGATATATGGCTAACGCTACACATCTAAGATGAAGGTGTAGGAGGTCTAAGGCGTACCGTTAGGCCCCTGTGAGCGTGCAAGGCTAACTGTGGGCCCAACGTATAATTCAAGCTAAGCTAGTCTTAACGTAATTTTGGCTTAATGCTCACATTAGGGCCTCTTCAGAACTGGAAGTGTCCACGTCTACTTGAAAGTATGGCAGCCTAGGTGAAGATTATTTCCCTTTCCTCTTCCATCTTCATTTCATCTAGCACAGGCCGTGGTCAGTGTTCCCATGAAATGTCTGTTGATTCTCATGACTGCTGTGTTTGTGGGAGTCATGGGACAGGATACTTCATCCTTCATACGAAACCTAGACCGAATGGCCCATTCTTCCCATTCCTTCAACATCATGATCCTCCTGCTGAATCTAAAACCTCAACTGTGCTCGAGGATGGAAAAGTGATGGCCTGCTATGTATGCTATGCATTCCTTTATCAGCAGTGGGAACTACATGAGGCCAATCGTGTGCCTCTTGCCACTCGTAGCTACTTTCTGAAGAGGGTGGATGGGCCTTACATAGGGACTGAGTCAATCTCACAAGATGAAGATGATTTCACAGGTAGTTGGATTGACACTCAAAAAAAGGCTGCTCCCAAATGCAACCCCCCCTCCACTGTTTTAGACTTGAGAAAAAGTGATTCCAGCACAGATGATGATAAGAATGTGATCCTGGATCTCAGCATGCCAGACAGTAATGCATCCACAGCAGTCTGTTATGTGTGTGGGAAAGAATTCCCTCGTGGAACACTAGCTAATGTTCATGCAAAGCCATCAGGAGTCAGCCCTTTCTTCCCCAGCTTAATGCTTCACCCTCGTCCTAGTAAATCTCGACCCATGGACCCCTCAGGGAGAGTGTTAGCATGTGAAGAGTGCCATAAACACCTGTTGCATCAATGGAGGGAGTTTGAAGGCAAGAAGGTCTCACATGCAGAAAGGAGATACATGTTGGGGAGAGAGAATGTACAATACAACCACGTTTCCACCTTTGTCTGCTATACTTGTGGACTGGAATATCCCTTGTCTGCAGTGTGCTTCATTTATACTAAACAAAATGCAGAGGATGAGCCATTCTATCCATCCGTTGCATTGATGAAGCCATATCCAGGAGTGATTGCCATTTCTGCCAAGGGAACAGTTCAAGTGTGTTCAACATGTTACCGCTCCATATCAGAACGTAGAAATCACACATTCCCCAATAAGCCAATCCTCTCAAATAATGAAAAAGTGTGCACACCATCCTCTGATCATCGTTCATTGCAAGACATTCATGGTAAGGGTGCAAGTGGTGGCTCACCTACCTGTGAAACCCCTTCAAGCCCTGTCTCTTCATGCCATTTCTGTAGACAAGTATACAAGAAGGATACCTTGAAAATACTTCAAAAGACAGATCAACAAGAAGTCCCTGCAGAATGGACAGGTGCGGTGGTGTGTAACCTGTGTTTTTTGTACCTGAAGGACAAGTGGGACCCTCGCCATCTCGTATCTCAGAGGTCGTCTCCTGCATCATATTTGTTACCAGCTCAGGGTGACCCAAGCATTGCCTTGCCAGCAACTCAGTGCCACACATGCAGAAAGCAGCTGTCTGGCAATGTCAAATGGGTTTCAAACATTTCCAGCAATGGAGAACCTTCATTTCCATCTCTTGTGCCAGCACCTGAATCTTCCATGAAAATGTTGAAGTTACCTGTATGCGAGCTATGCTTCTTTATCCTCCACAGTCAATATCAAGCTTATGAAAGACATCAGAAATCAGTCACAGTTGAGAAGCGGTTATACAATGTTGATATATTTCAGTGTTATTCATGCAAAGAGTCATACTGCACAAGTAAAGCTTGCCGTGTTTCATCCAAGGTGAGCATGAGAAATTTGGCATGACCAGCTTATTTGTTTCATTTTCAGGACCTGTATTCAGATGCATGTATTCTTCTGCTTTCCAGGAAGTCCTAGGGAGAGAGAAGGAAGCATGGCCATATGTCTTTGTGTGCACTAAGTGCCATGATCAAGTCAGTCAATTCCCAAAGGCAGTAAAAGAGGAAAAGAAGGAGGACCAGGTGTGTATTATTAGCAAACCCTTTATAAGTCCTTTTATCTTGCATGTATTAGCTATGAGCTGATCAATCAACTATGACATTTCTCTGGTCTGCAGTCATTATCAGGGCATAGTTGCTTCTGTTTTATAAAAATAGTCTCTGTCACTGAAAACATTTATCAGACTTGGTATGCTGAAACTGTGTCATTTCCAACCTTAATGTCTTGGTTTGATTCACAGGATGATCAAGTTCAGTCACATTTACTGGAGTCCATGGTGAAAACTGAAGATACAGGTGAGCATCTTGAATTTTGTTGAAGTGAGTGCTTCCTTAATTGGAACCATCATGAATTTTAAACCAGTACATGTGTTTTGCAAGTTTATTGGACTCTGAAGCTCATTTTACAATTAGTGGGGCCCAAGCTAGGGAAACCCTTGTGAACCTGCGAATGAGGTTCGTGGGAACAGAGACGCACGGACGGGCGGTGAACTTAGTCTACTTGCATATCCTTCCCTGGAAATTCCAATTCATTGCCTCAGGCTCACGGGGAAAAAAATATTTTTCTTGCATTGGTGTGGCCTCCTCTTGCATGTTGTGTTCATAATTAAATGTATCATTGTTCTCAATTTGATGCCACTCCCATCCCCATGATGTTTTAATGCAAGATACCTACAGGGGATCTCACATGGTCATTCATGGCAAAATGGATAGGTCAGCATGTCATGAACCAGTTATTATTCATGGTGAAACTTGTTATGTAGAAGTTTATTTGCATAATCCTAAGATGACCTTGTCTTTTCAGTACTGATATGACCTTCAGCCTCACTGCCTCATGAAAAATGATCAATAATTGAGGAGTTCTCTAGAAAAAGGGTGTATGTGTCCATACGAATGTATGGGCACATACGCCCTTTTTCCAGAGAACTTCTCAATTGTGAATGTGCTATCAATGAAATGTAAATCCTTTTTTTTTTTAGGGAGGGTTAACTGAGGTATTCTCATTGAGAATACCTCAGAGCATGAGAGAAATGAAGGAGGTGATCAATAACTCTCTGTATGACTATAATAGAATTTTCTATTTTCCTTTTATGCAGGATTCTCTTGCCTTAGAATGTGCTGGATGCTATTCTGAGTGGACCAAGTTTGCAAAGAGGCACTAGATGGCAAATGACCAGTCATAAGATGCAAGTTGACACCCTGTTTCTCTAGTGCTGCTCTTCATCTCTTGCAAAATTACTGGAAGAAATAGGTGTGACATCAGAGAAGCATGGTGTCAACTTGCTTCTTATTACCTGTCATTACTATCTAACACCTATTGAGGATCCTGTCTCCTTGATACATTTTCTACTGGGCTATATTTATTTGGAATCCCCCATTGAGCACACTTCATAGTGAAGTTTTCTTAGAGAATAAGGCAGGAGTTCTCAATGGAATGACTTTGCTAGCTGATCAAATGTTGCAAATATGCAAAAACCAGGTTATTTAAGAAAATATGGATATGTGGTGCATATTACCATATGCTGTTTATCATGTCATTGCAGAAAAAGTTTGCCAATACTGTTAATTGTTTATCAACCATTATATAATTTATGATGTCATGAATCCTGTTGATCAGATATCTAAACCATGCAACGTGGGATCTCTTGACTTTCTCAGCTGACAATTGCTTCAGCATGAAACACCTGACAAGGAGGTATACCCCATAATGTGTCTCACATGTGTGATATCTATCTACCTGGAAGAACACCATGTTCCGCTCATGCAACACGTGTATGTGACCTCTTTGAGCTGGTATATGTTTAAACAATTGCTAGCTACTTGTCACAAGTGATTCTGAAGGGCTGAAATGCTTAGTCATCAGAAAGCTGCTCTTGAAGGAAGTTTAGTTTTTATATCAGCAAAGGTCTTGTTTTTGAACTGAACCAGGAGCAAAGATCCCTTTTTTGCATGAAGGAGCTCTACTGGTTACATTTTAGTTTTTCGACATGCAGTGAAATTAAAAATTTGCCAAGTAATATTTTACTCCCTTATAACTGGATAGGAGTCAGAGGATTGACTCCCCTTGAAATTGTATCAAGTTTTTGTTCTCACAGCTCCATACCAAGGTGAAGGATTCGGCGAGGGAAGCTTGATTTTCGTCGTATGCATTTCTGTTGCATCTCTGGATTCCACAAATTTCCGGTTGCCCCACACCTCGTTCCAACGCCCTCTCAAGTAGTTTTTGAGTCATGGTCAGTTGAAAGCGCAAGCTGAGTGCAATTTCACCCATTCGGTCGTAACGCCTGCACGAAGTTAGGTGGTCTCACCAGCGGTTCGGGTTCCGTGTGAGACTCGACGAGTCATTGAGCGAAACCTGGACAGGTCCATGCACTCTGTAGTCCCACTTGTGTTTGAAAGGTGGCGCTTCATCCTCCAGCTCTTAGTAGGGAACCCAGTTGGTACATCTCCTTCCCGTGTATCTCCTGCGGGAAGCCTCTTGAATGATAGCATCGCCGCCTTCGTTGCTTCTCGGTAGTCTTCTGTATCTCCTGTTTACTAGCTGGAACTGAAGATGCACAATAAAAAAAGTATTACTTGACGTCGCAGAAGACAGCTGTCTTCTACCATCCCTACTTTCGTTTGAGTTTCGACATCAGTAGTAAGGAATCTTCTTTTCGGCCCTAATGAGAGGGGTAGGGGGGGGGGGGGGGGGGGGGGGGCGGGGGGGGGGGGGG
>CAJPEV010002787.1:18538-38994 GCA_905338385.1 Darwinula stevensoni
GTGGGGGGGGGGGGGGGGGGGGGGGGGGGGGGGGGGGGGGGGGGCGGAAGCCACTGGGAGCAGCAGGAATACTCTCCCCGCTGTCTTGTCGAAGGAAGGGAAAGTCGAAACGTGCTCTGAGGCCGTAATTGGAGGCTCGTGGTGATGGAAATGGAGAATCGAACGGCGATGGGGGCACGCGATGAGGGTTACGGAACGAAGGGGGCCCGGGGGTCGAGGGAGGGAGAGAGAGAGAGAGAGACGGAGCGACGAGGGTGGAAAGGTCAGAGATTGATGCGTTACGACCCTCCAGGTGGCCCGGCTTTGGCTTCGTCCTTCCAAAGGGCAGAAGTCAACGCCTGAGCCCAAAAAAGTCTGAAAGGGGGGCTCGGACCCCTTCCTTTTCCTCCCTGGCCCTTGCCCTCCCATGCCTGCACGACTTGCGGAGAGTGAGAGAGGGAGGGGGAGGTTTACTCGGGAGTGTTTTGTTTCCTCTGGCCCGGCGTAAAATATTCACGGCTTCCTGTCATCGCGGCCGCACTCTTCTACTAGGGAGAAGTCTCCTTGGACCTGCAACTTTTTCCGGGTTCATTAATATAAATGGGGCAAACTTGGGAACGGCTAGTACGTCGTGGCGATGGGGAATGAATAGCAACGAAAAAAAGCGAGTCGTTGTCGTGATGTAGCTGCACGTTTCAGTGATATCGTCATTTGAAATCAACCCGCCTATCCCTGAGACCCCGAGCACTGGTGTTACCGAGTAACCGCTCAGAAGAGACGAATGTCTTCCTGTTTTGTTTTTTTTTTTTTGCGAGTGGCCAGAGGAAGTCCCCCGCTGGCTTACATCGCAGGGATGTCACGTTTGAGTGAGTCGCACGTGTCACGAGGGCCAGCACGAACCGAATCGGGTAGCCCCGGCTTTCGAATGTCGGCCCCGTGCGTTTCGCGGTAATGGTTATTTTACACGAGAGGAGGGGAACGGGTAGCTAATGCCAGTTCTCACTTTCAATCGGTTAATGCTCGCCGGTGAAAGGACTCCCTATGATCAGGGCGTGAGTTTCGAGAATGGATGAGCTCTAAATGGGCAGCTCTTTTGTCATTTTTTTTAATGGATCGCTGTCTATTCGCGTGATGCCTCCTTCCTCTCCCTTCGTGGAATCGCCCAGTGAGTCGCATGAGCGGCGAGTCTCGGTAGAGTCGGTCGATCGTACGAGCGAAGCGCACTTCACGCGGGAAGACGAGGGGATATCATCCCTCCCACGTGATGGGCTGCGAGGGCTGAAGGAAAGGGGAGCGCGTGCGTCTCGGAATTGCCCCTTGCTCGGCACCGGTAGCTCTTCCTGGCCCTTTCCCCCCTCTCTCTTTACCCTCTTTACGCCTCCTACCCATCACGTAAAGCGAGAACCGCGTCTCGTCTTTCCCTCGCACCTCCGAGGGCCTGCGGAGGCCGGTGAGTACGACTACGCGACTCCCCCCCCGTGCCGGGGCCATTCCGGAGGAGGCTGGCAGTCGACGAAGGGTCGGAAAGGAGCGTTTCCGCCTGGCTTCGTTCCCCCGCGACGAGTGGGAAAAAGGTTCCGTCCCTCTCCCGAGATGGATGAACGGCGTGTTGAGGGATGATGTTGGTGGCGGTCGGCGAGTGATTTCTCTCCTCTCGCTCTTTCTCCCTGTTCCCATGCGCATCGCATGGATCCATCCGTGGTCCCCTGCCCCCGCTCATCGCTCTCAGACCCCTGTGTGCGCGCTAGTGTGACTCGAGCGTTCCACCCCGGCCCCTTCGGCCTTCTCGCGTACCGAAGAAAGAACCGACCGGGCGGTGCAGTGATTAGCGGCTGATGTCTCCTTGCCTCGCCCTGGATCCATGATGGATTTCGGGCATAGTGTCTCTCGCCCGCTCTTCCCACCCAGCGACGGACTCCTCGGCTTTCACGGTACGTTCGCGCCCGATCCCTCATCTGTTGCACCCCTTTCGGCCCCACCGATGCCGTGTTCGTCGTTTATTCGCATTCGAAGACCATCGAAACGAGGGGCATGCCCATGTTTAAGCCCGATCCTAGTGCATTGTGCTCGCCCTGTGAGAACGTCCAGTCCCCTCCCCCCTTTGAGGCTAGATTAACCATGTAATGAGGGGGAAACACGCACTGGTTTATTGATTGGGCATCGTACAAAGGCAGGACTTGAAATACCATCTGGCAGCGGTGCTCCGGGCGATCCATCTCATTGACATTGCCGAGACCCAGATAATCCATCTCGGGTGTTGGAAAAGGGGGGGGAAGAGAGCGAGAGGGCGAGAGTCGCCCCGATCTCCCCCCCGATCCATTGATCAGAGAGAGAGAGAGAAGAGGAGGAGCCGGTCCATCTTAAAACATGACAGGGGACCTGGAAGATGCGCCAAGTCTCATTCGGGGCCCATCCATCTCCATTCCCGTTCCCGCCTCGCTCGAACGCACCGGGGGCAAAAGCAGTGACGGGAACGCCGGCCTTGAGGGCTCGCGATCGCTCGAGCGCCCCGAGAACACGAGACGGAGGAAATCGGCAGGGCTAGACCGGGGATAGACCGCCGATGGCTGGGTTCGCAGTGGGGCCTCGGCGGAGGCTGTATACCATGCGGCGCGGTTGCCTTTCCGTTACCGTGCTGCATTGCTGCACAGTAATGAATGGTTCTGGTCGAGTTGATCAGTACATTGCGCGTATTCTTGAGCGTCCCGTCGGTGTCCCGTTTCCTCGTGCCTGTATTATTATTCCAGTGTGCTTTCGTGTATTCGACTGTGGAGAATCTTGCGTGACAGCCGGCATTGCAGAACTGATTGCCATCGGACGAGGGATGAGGAAATCGAGATGGGTCGCTACCGAAAGTACAAAAAAAAGCGCATACGTTTTGAAAATCCACAATTTCTATGCAGAAGCATATCAGATTCTGTCAACAGAATCTTTCGCTTGCTCGTCGATGGCTGTAGTGCGGGAGTCTGTTCCATCAAATCTCGTCCGAGATCTTGTATGTTAAAGTATGTTAAAAAAAAAACCGTCAGTTGGGCCGGTCAGATCCCGGAAAGGTGTGTGGATCCAGCCGGGAATGGGTTCGGTTTTCAGCCATGTGTCGAGTCGGCGTGCATGGCCCCCACCTGTATTGGCACGGGCCCAGGGTAGCCGCCGGAGCGAAAACGTATTCCTGCAGAACTGGCAGACGAACCGAATTGTGGAGGAGGAATGCGTGAAAAACGCAGATGCTCGAAAACGAAGAAACGAAGTGGTTCCGCCGGTTGATGGGGCAATCGATGTTCTTGGAGCAGCCCCTAAGATTCCTTAACAAGGAAAGGCACTTCTCACCGAGCATCGCAGGAGCGTAGGGGTCGTGTCATCCTTTTCGCAAGCGGTCACCGAACGAAGAGGGGTACGGGCACGAACCGGTACCCAAATACTTAATTTTTTTTATTTTCATAACCGAGCCGTGCAAGACTCCGAAAGCGATGCTCATCCCCCGGAGACATTCCCTCGAGACGGCCCCGACGCAACGCGATCCCCTCCCCCCCTCCTCCCCCCCCCCTTCCCTTGAGTCCAGGTATCCGGTGTCGGCTGACACCCGATGTGGGAACGTCGCGCCCGCGGCCGGAGTCCAAGCTCGATGAAGAGCCCGGTTTTATCAGGGGGGGGGGGGGGGGTCGGCTTCGTGCGGCCCATCCGTCGGTCGCGTCGAGGGAAAAGAATGGAGAAAAAACAAGTCATCTGTCATGAGAGAAGGCGTGGAGCGCCGACTCGCCATTAGGGGATGCCTTCCATTCCATCAATCCCGTCCCGATGAGGGGCTCAACCTCTCTCCTCTCATTGATCGCTCTGTGTACCCACTTCTCTTCCGTCTGTCTCCCGTTTTCATCTCGGCCGACTTTTTTCTCTCCGCGAGGGAAGGGCTCCCCACTTCCTCTCCTTTTTCTTCCTCTATCTGCCCCCCTCTGTTTCGCTCGGCAGGAAGTCGGTATCGGTGGAGAAACGGATCCGCCCGGACCGTCGTGGCGCCCTCCTCGACGAAAAGATCGGATGGTTCGATTTACGATTCCCCACGCCTCGAAGATCGTCTGTAATTACGGGCACGTTCGTTCCCGTCGGGGTCACGGTCGCAGCGGATCGGGGAAGGGGCTGGCAGTGGTGATACCGGCCCTAAGAGCCCGGCAGATCCCCCCCCTCCCCCCCATTTCCTTGTCTGGCGCGGGCGATCCTTTTACCCTAATGAACCGCATGTATAGAGGGAGAGGGAGGAGTGTAGGGGGAGGAAGGAAGCAGGGGGGAAAAGAGAGGAGAGGTTGTGCACGGAGCCATTGATCCAACTAAGGAAGAGCAAGCTAAGCCAGCCATGCCATCGATCCCAAGCCGACGACGAAGGGAAGAAACCGGCTGAGCTGAGAAAGAGAGAGAGAGAGAGAAGGGGGGGGGGGTGGGCGGAAGGATCTCTTTCTTATTATGTCCCTGAATCCATACTACGACGGGATTGTCAGAGGGGGGAGAGAGGTCCGGGCGTGATGGCAGAGCCCCCCCCCCCTTCCCTTTTTCCTGGCCCCCTCCCCCTTTCCCCCTCAATATCGGCTCTTTTTCTCCCCCATCCTCTCCATCGCATGTGATTCGCCTCCCCACTCCCATCAATTATGGACCGGGGAACATGTTCCCGAGTTCCTCTGTCGCGTGCGATTTCACCACCGCACATCTGTAGCCGGGCGGGGTCGCGATCGTGCGCCTTTTGTCTTCGTCGTCCCCGGGTCGTTTCCATTCTCGTCGGACGAGTCCGTTCATCGATTCGGAGGGGGGCGGCGGGGAACGGCGCGTGAAATGCCGGCCCGAAAAAAAAGGGGGGGAAATGCCGAATGCGAGTGAGCGGTCGAGAGGGCCGAGGTGTCTGCTCGCGGTTAATGATGGGACCGCCTTACACAACGAGGTGATCCCCTTGACCTCTGAAACCATTGATTCTCCTTTTCTCACGAATCGATTTGATCTAGCCTGACCCCCGCGGGACCCGGGGGTCGCCGGAGTTACTCTCCTCTCTCTTCCCTTGGGCAAAGGTCAACAATTATTTCTCTTCTCCCTCATTTTATGACTCTATCTCCCCGCGAGACGAAGGACTTCCTAGCCGGCCTTGACAATCGAACCCCCTCGGCCGAGGATCCCTCGGCTCCCGGTCTCGAGAATCTATTTTCGGCTTCGTTGCATCGGGGGGCGCATGCATTATGCATGCGAGGGGCAAGCTCCCCGGTGTCGCCTGCCTTCCAAATTGGACCTGCGATGATGGTCTTTTCACCCGTTATGAGACACGGATCGACACGACTTCCATCCGACTCGAACGACCCACTCGCGTCGTTATTGAGACGTCAGAGGTGGATTAGTCACGACTCCCGGACTTCTATTTCGTCTATTGTTCCCCTTTCTTTTTTTTTTTTACGATGCAGACTCATTTCCTACGAGGCTCTTTAATATTCACCTGTCGTCTCGTTCTCTCTCAGGGCTGGGGAACGGGAAGCGGATGCTGGGCCCCCCAACCCTCGGAGCCCCCTCGCCTCTCCAGCCGAAGGCGTCCAGGACGATGGCGACGGTGCCCCCGCTGCCGCCGGCCCCGCCCCTGGGTTCCTCGTCTGGGAGCCTGACTAGTCGGGGGAACGGTCTCCCGTTCCCCACCCCGCCGGCCCACAGCGGCTCCACGTCCAGCTTCGCCGCTGCGCTGAGAAGCCTGGCCAAGCAGGCCGGAGATCTCCCCGCGCCCAGTACGTTGGGTAGAAGCGCGCGATCGAGCGGATTTTTTCGGGGGGACGCGTTTCGAGGAATTCTTTTCTCGGGGCGATCACGAATGCATTTTTCTTTTCCAGACGAGAAAATGACCGAGAAGCATCGCAGTTCTCATGCATCGTCAGGGCCGGCGAAAACGAAGCCACTTCTCATTCCTGCGCACTCATCGGCGTCGAATACGCCACCTGTCGTGACCATTGCCCCTACCCAAGCCTACCCCGGAGAGCCCAAACAGGTATGTACCCATCCGTCCCCGAGAGCAAAGAGTGGAATTCGAACGTCGCGATATCGAGTGTCGATGGCCCGTCCTTTGCAGCTGGTCCCACCGCCCCTGTCGAACGGTGGAGACTACAGCGGCTCGGTGGGAAGTCGCGGGCACGAGGACCCCTTCTATTCCCTGCCGGGACGGGCGCACCCAAGTGCCGAGGAGCTGCGGATGGGGTTCTCCACCTTCTCGTCTCTGTATCCCGTGACCAGCGAACCCGGATCCACGTCGTCGTCCACGCTTCCCTCGTTCTCGTTGACCGAATCCATGTTCTCAGGAGCCAAGAATCTTCATTCCTATCGCCTGGGGGACACCACTCCGACCCCGTCTGTGACCAGCGGGCTCTTTCCCCCGTTCCCCATCGACCCAGTCGCCTACTCGTCTCTCCCCATGACCTACCTCAGCCCCCATATTTCACCGCACACGTTGAGGTAACGGTCGGAAGGAGGCTTCTCGGTAGCGGCTTCGCAGATCGCCTGAAACGCGTTTTTGCACGGTTTTTCCTCAGGCTGGAAGAGCAGCTTTACCTGGAGCGGCTGGGATTCCTCCGATCCCAGATGCTTCCCCCTTCCACCCCGTCGCCCTACCTGTCGATGACTCCCTTCCTCCAGCCGGAAATGCTTCTCAACCCTCTCAGCTTCATGGCGAGAGCGCCTGTGTTGCCGGACAGGTCAGCTTCAGTTTTTTGTAGATCAACCATTAGGCTTTTACGCTAGTGTAATAATAAAAAAAAAAAACGCTGGCAATTTTAAACGGCAAAAGAGGATGTCCAGGCTTGATATGCGAGATTGTCCATGAAGAGGAGGAGGAGGTAAAACGTGAACACAGGAAAAGGTAGAACGCTGAACCCGAATGACCTTTTCGATCTTCGATCCCAGCTTCGCTTGCACATTTGGTCAATAGGAATGATGGTCTCCATTGGCCCCAAGATCAGAACGCTTTACCCCTGCCAGTGCCGTTATTATGGTGGCAATGACAGGCATTGTCTCTGTCATAACGGCATTGCTGTAAGGATGAAAGATGCAATTCTCGAGTAGGATCAGTGACAATTGGCATTCGTAAAGGCGAACGCATGGAAAATTGACTCTATGAATCCGGACCCATCACTGGTGGACGTGATTGAATTGACAAGTGGAATGTCATCTTCATCCATCTCATCGGAGGGCCAGGCCCCCTGTCTTATGTCTATCTGAAGGAAGTTTTTGAGAAGGGATTCTTTCTGGGTGGGCAGTGCGATGCCCTTTTTCTCATGGGCCTGCAGACTTCGCTTGCAATTCCTTGATCTTTTTCACTTCATTAAGGATCTGTCGCTCTTCTTTCTGAAAATAATCGTGGTTATCAGTTGTTTATGTGATGTAATATTGATGTCATTTTAGATGTCCTCTAGTAATGCTCTTGGGTGGAACTATCCTTATTAATGTCTGTACATCAATAAAATGCCCAAGAATGTATCTTATGTCATTTTGCCTTGTAGAGTGATGATAAGTCTATCTTTTGGTGTCCCCTGTGCCTGATGCATTTCTGGCTCATGATCTTGAACGTTTGCTTACTACAAGGAATTAGAGGATAGTGAGTCTCTATCCTCAGAAGTAGTTCATATTGTATGACATCTCTGCAATGTGATTAATTGACATGCTGCACATTTTACCTACTGGCACAGGGAATAGGTGACTGGGACTGAAAACACCAAGGAATGAAAAAATGGCTCTGGAAAGCCTTGTCCTCTCCCATCAGGTATCCAGCTGTAGCTCATCATTGTCAGCTGTAGCTCATCATTGTAACCCCAGACTGTGTCCCAAATAGTGCCTCTATAGTTTCAGTTGGAAGTCACTTTTTTTTTTAATAGATGAAGGTTGCCAGCAATTCTGCAGCTCCTATTTCACATGCCTCTTCCAGACAATGAAAGGCTAATTAATTTTATTTGCACCCCATGCCAAATAGTTGGAATCCCAGTGCCATTCATTGATGCCAGATGAGAATATCAGTCATGCACCCACTCCATTTTTCAGATGCTTGTAAAAAAACTTTGACTGCATTTTATTTTAGCTTCCTGTCTACATCCATGCCTTGTCTTCTTCACTGATAGGATGAGGCTAGAAGTAGATCAGGCCCAACAGCAGCAGCAACAAAGGCTCAGGGAGTTGGATAGAGAGCGTTTGGAGAAGGAGCGAGAAAAAGAGCACCAGGAGAAGGAACGGGACCGCCAAGAACGGGAAAAGCACCGAGAGGAGCGGCGAATAGAGAAAGAGAGTGAAGCGTCTAGTCATTACAGAGAGAGAAGCCCGAGCAATCGAAAATCTCCTGGTGAGTGGATTTCCTTAATCTGTTTTCATGGAAAGATGCAGTTGGTTTTCTTGCCATTTACTGTGAACAAAAGCAGGAAGTAAAGATTTGCCATTTCAATGTATGGAGGGGATGGATGCTCCAAAAATCCTTAAATAATGGAGTAAAGTGGTAAAACTTGACAGAAGGGTGTTCTCAGTAAACGGGCATGCAAACCTTTAATATAAGTTTGTGAGTGGTTCAGTCAGAATAATCTGTAAAATCAGTTTTTGGTGGGATAGGATTAGGCAAAAATTCTTCATAACTATGTGCAGTTGTATGATGTAATTGATATCATGGATGTCATTAGACAGACCTCAACTAGTAAAATAAAATTGTTCCTGAGCTTGACCCAGTCAGATCATAAGGTGAAAGATATATAAGATGAAAATTACTCATAATTCTGTGACATATATTTTTTAGCATTTATTTTAATGAAAATCTGTGAAGGGTCTGGTCTCTTGGTATTATCTGGAGAACATCACCACTGGGAGTTGGACCCTTTCTGCTTCCCATAAGCTAGGGTGAACTCTTTCTTGAGGATTTCCAAGCACCCACCAGGGATGATTCACAACAGCTGCAATTTAAGGCACCAACTCACTTCATTTGTGGGAACTTTGATATTCCGCCAGCTCACATGCTGGCTGTTCCATTCCATTGATTCTACCTTGGGTAGAATCAATGGAATTTTGAGAAGTCAATATTATTTAGTGGCACTCATTGAAATTGGTTATTGCAATGGGATGTGATGCTTTTAGACATTCTCCATTAAAAAGCAAGAATGAAAAGATGTGCACATATAATGGGTGGGGGAATTCATGGTTGGATGGATACTTGCCTGCCTCCCTATGCCGTCATCTCTGGAGGGTCATGGTCCCTTTCTCCCTCTGGAAGACTGATTGCTGTTGGGTTCCATTTCCTCTGTGACTATGGACATCTCATTTCATTTACACTTCAAAGGTTTTACACTGGCTATGACATCATGTGACTGTGACAAAGCTCTTTCTCATGAATATTGATGGTGTCTGATTCATAAAGTGTAACTTACTTCCCTTCTTGCTCATATTGCATTGCAAGCTTCTAACTGATATATAATGTCCCTTTGGTAGTTAGCACAATTTGCCCTGGATTGAGCTGCAGTTGATATGTGTCCTGGGTTGGAGCATGTTTAGAAGAGTTGGGATTTTTAGTGCTTGCCATTCTAGTCTGTGTGATGCACTAAACCAACAATTCTATTGAGTGTGACCATCTGCGAGCAGAAAATCAAGTACTAGGTTTGCACATTTCAGATCTTACTGAATAATGATTTATTGCCATAGACTTAAGCCAAAAAATATTTTGCTACTGAGTGGAGTCTGCACTGTTTCCATCCTATAGAGAGCTACTGTAATTGCCATGTCATTCCTTTGGAACCTCCAGAGTCAGTCTAGTGTTAAGGATTCTTTGAATTGAAACCCATATTCAGGGATGAATAACAATGTCTTTCACTAGCCAGAATTCTTATTAAAACTTTGCACCTTTGTGCTTTCTTTGTTCTAGGAACAAAAGGAGAAAGACCAGGAAGTTCACCATTGGTTTGGGATGCGGTGGTGCGGCCGTTTGTCCCCGCCAGGTATCCGCCTCGCCCACCGACTCCGAGCCCGTCTCAATGGGGGACAGGTTCCACCATGGAATCTCAGTCAAATCATAAGGTACCAGTATCCCAGTGTGGCTCGAGCTCCCGGGTCTCTCCTAGTTCGAAGGGAAGGCACAGTGAGAGCCAGAATGAAGCTCCTGCCCCCGTGTCTTCCTCTGTGACCACTAGTCAACCTCTGGAATGTACAAAGTCAACCACTGTGAGTCAATCATCCCTCAGCCATCCATCCCACTCATGATGTAGGAACACATTCGCGAAGAATGTGTGGCTCTTTCTCGGCCTCGTGATCTCGGCTCCCCTTGCTTTAGTGGTTGTAATGGTGCATGCCCATGCTCAGTTGCAGGATTAATTCCCTCAAGAAGAATCATGTAGGTTTCGCTGGCCTTCACCATGCATAAAACTAGATGCAATGATGTCTCTGTTATGCGAGGATTTGTTTAGGAAAGAATCTAATGCCTTTGGTGTTGGAAATGTGCAATATCCAACTAATGCACTTGTATGGCATGGCTGAATATCATAAGTAAGACTCCCTTAACCTAAAAGGTGCTTCACTCTTTTGCATTTGAAGTTTCGGCTTGCAAATTGTATCCGCATCTGGAGTTTCATTGGCATTGCATGCTCTCTCTGTCTCATTTTTTATTTTCTGATTTTATCTGTGACTGATTTGATGAAATTTAAGCAAAATTTCTTCAGACTACCATCTACCATATTGGTCATCAACCCTTGAGAAGTTACTGATGTATTGAGAGCCATCCTGGAATATTCATTAGGACTCTTTTGCTTCAGTCTTTATCTGCTCTGCCAATCATGAATGCAGATCCTCTGCAAAGACATTTGACCCTTCCCCCTGCCCAAATAATAGTACAGTTGTCATTGAGCTTGGGTGTATACGCAGATTGTTGAATTTATTGAGTACTTCCATAGCTGACAGACAACTCCATGTTTCTAATATTCTGTTGAACCATTTTACTTTTATTTTTTAATCATTCCATGAAGGAAGAAAGAGCTGTACTGATGCAGCAAGAAAAAGTAGGCCTCTTGCTATGTAATACCCTATTATTTCAGCTTCCAGCCTGGATTAAAGATACAAAAGACAGCTGAAAAATTGAAACCTTGCAATGGGGGAGTTTCAGCTCTTTGTGCCTCAAGTAATCACCTTTGTTGAGATGATTACTCTTAGGACCGTACAAGCCCTGATACCCATAAGGTCAAGTTGGAAGAGTTAACTACAGAAAAGAAAACCTTTCAATGCAAACATATGTTACATTCAAGTGATTTCATTTGTAATTTTTGAGAAATTCCTCAGGTAAAATTGCTAATTACACTGATAAGCTTGCAATAAAGTTTGTATTCTAAACATTTAGAACTGATCCCCAAACAGTTTTTTTAAAACTTCATGTAGCATTACATGAGAAATCTTGTTCCATGTTGACACCTTTTTTGTACTCAAGCCCGTATTTGAAGGGTGTTGTTTGTTAAGGTTGGAAGGTTGGAGTGCTAAGAACCTGTGGGTGAGCAATAGTTGAATGAAGATGCAGATAGGTTTAAATGTAAATTCTATTGAAGTACAGATGTGTGAATTGACAGTGTTTCCTTTTCTAAATGTAGCACTTGATAATGAAGCAAAGCATGGAGGCTATAAGAGGAAAATGTAAGATCAGGGTTTGAAAAACTCAAGTTTTGTTTTAAATATGATTCTCTGTGAGTTTGCTTACAATAAATTTTGTATTGTTTAGCATGGCGACTTGAGACTTGGACAGTACTATAGCTTTGACTTTGATCAGGAAGCAACTTCTTAGCAAAAATGGATTTGCAGAGGTGAAGCTCTCAACTATGCTTCATGTGTATGACATCAAGTGCCACTGAAGCAGTTTTGTTGTCCTTTAGAGTTACCAGTTACCAAAGGCAAGCTACTTCTTCAAGGGGTATATTACACAAGGCACGTTGTTAATCCTCCTCTATACTGGGTGAATTTTATGTAATTTTGCTTACCCACCTTCACAAGGGTTGATGATGGAAGAAATTTCCAACAAAAACTTTAAATTGAATGGTTTATGATGTTGTCCCTGATACATGAACAAGCAAATGCATTTGGTGTTGGGTAGAGGTAAATTTTTTTGTGCAGAGCACGTTTGACTCCTGAGTTGATATCATCTGTGATTTTTGTGACCCCTCTTTTTGTATCTCACAATTTTTTTCAGCATGCTTGTTCTCTAAAATGTGATGTTATGTCCTCAGTTACCATTTACTTTTTTTTTTTATGCAGGATGACTTGTGAGGAGTGCCATAGTGAACCATTCTGTGTGCAATTACATTCCAGTGGCTGCAATCTTCCTTTTGTGTTAAACTCTATCATGCCTCTTTGAGAGCTTCTCAGCTTGGTGCCTTCCATTTCCTCAAAGAAAAATCCAAGTTGTATTTTGCTTTCCTTATCATCTTTATTTGACAAGTAGTTCAGGGAAGCCTCAAATAACTTCACAAGGCTGTTGGACTAACCCATCAAGCTGGATTGACATTATTGCTTTTCCTAAAAAACTAGCCATAAAATGTAGGCACTCCATTGATCACTTGTCATTTCTGCTTTTCATTTATGTAGGAAAATAAATCTTGAGTTTTTTGTCATTGAGAACACAATAGGGAAATGTGTTGTGCTGGCTAACATGTGCATGAAAGTCTCAAAATATCACTGATAGCCAGCATTGGGAAGGAGATCACAGTCTTGTACATGAGCATCATGCTCATTTTATGAGGCCCTGATGATAATTAAGCAGGCATGCCTGCAAGTTTCCAGGCCTAATTTTGAAATTAAAATGGTCACCTTAAAAAAAATTGCAACTTGATGGGTTAACTGAGCAGTCAGGCTGTTATTCATTTGGAAGCTGAGGTAAATGGAGCACCAAGGGGGATTTCATCATTTTCTTGCATGCTCCCAGATGTGTCACTTATGGAAGTTTCTTGCTTTTCTGTAATAAAGCTGGGGTAAGGAGAGACCCTAGTAATCCTTCTCCTGGGTTTGGCTTTTCATTCAATTACCCAGGCTTTCTAGCTACACTGATCACTTTTTGCTGCTCCTAGAAGCACCTACTCCTGATTGGTGATGGATTTGCTCTCTTCATGACCATCCTAGCTTATCATCTGGTTTCTTCACCTACCAAAAAGAATTTTTTTTTTTAATGGAGTCTGAATTTGCAGTTAGGACACCAAGTCTTTTGCACAAAAGCTTTATCAAAAGGCCAGTGAGATTTCTGTTGAGGAAACTCTCAATTTAACCATGCATGACATGGAGGAAGTAATTGGGGGTGGGTGGATAGTTTACTTCATATGCTCAAAGATTGGTACCAGATTGATGATTTCACTTATGCAATTCACTTAGGTTGATGTTTCATGGGCAGTGTGAGATTAAGTTTTTTGAGAATCCTGGTATGAAAGTTTCTCAGGAACCTACCATCCATCCAATCCCATGGACTAGCACAAAAAAAAGTGTTGACGCAAATAATTAATATAAAAATAATATAATAAAAAACACAGCAAATAATTTTCTCATAAAGAAAAGTTAATCTATTCCTTACTTGTTTTCAAGGAGTAATTATTCCTGTCCATGTGAAAATTTGAAGGCTGCCTGAGAAGTCCTAAATAGTTTGTTTTCCTCCAAATGCAATAAAACTGATATGACATATTGCTCATGGACAATTCTATACACTCTGCATTCAGTGATCCATCTGATCATGCTACTCTCATTTCAACATAGCCATGCTAACTCTTAATTAATTTGTTACAGAAGCCTGTTACTTCGCATTTGGCAGCTCGTCCTCAATCACAACCCCCACCACCTCCCATTGTCACCTCAGCATTGACAAATGGGATCACCAGTGGTAAGTGTTCATTCCATGGTCACTTGTAGGGTTACAGTAATTTTGATTCATGGGTCCCACAATTTAGTCGTGAACTGTTGCAGGTGAAGACGTTGTGATACCTTCTAGTGTTTCTGAAGGCTGCAGTCACGAAGGGGAACTGAATCAGAGGGATTCTCCTTCCTGTGAGATGAAAGTTGCATTTCTTGGGGAACTTGGCCTTGTTCCAATGTCGGAATCAGCCAAGAGAGGTATGCTACTGAAGAAGTTTCTGACTCCATTCACCCCAAACCTGTTAGATTCATGAATGATGAGTTTTTGTTGTTTTCTAGACCTGGAGAGCACATGGGAAGGAATCATTCAGGAAGCCTTAAGGAGGAAAGGTTTCGAAAAGGCAGCTCCCCTGGCTGGTCTACGTAATGCTGCCGAAAAATTGGTTCATCAGGTGAAAGAGCAAGTGTCACAAGTGGAAGCTGGCTACGTATCTGAAGAAATGTTGGAGTCCCTCAATCAGAGCCCCCTTATGAACATGATGGAATCCAGGCCTAACTTTAGAGAAAGATGCAGAGTGAGTCCCAAGCGAGAGGTGCCAGAAAACGCTCGGGCAGCCAGCGATTGCTCCGACCGGTCGAGATCTTCGACCGAGGAGACGTCCTCAACCGTCTCTCCCTGGCCCGGCCTGGAGGCCATCACGGAGAGTTATCGGCGCTATGCCACTGGTGAGAGCCCTTAAAGTGATGTTTTTGAAGGGTTTTCTCATGTGATCATTCAACACTTCCAGGATTTGACTGCTCTTGATGGTTTTTGCAGATCAAGAAGAGGAAAAGGCAGCTCTACGGCGTGAAGCCAAAGCTCTCAAGAGAACCAGTGATCTCCTCAAGTGTAATTTGGACGTTCTTCGGGGTAAATATGCATCCCTCTCCGCGACGAAGGCTGACCTGGAGGTGCAGACCAAGGCTGCCAAGGACAAAGCCACGTCTCTGCAGCTGATTGCTTGCCATCTGTCCAAGTAGAGATCTATGTGATTCTGCCCTAGAACTTAAATAAGTCTTTTCTTCTTATCATTCCATGCTTTCCCTAGAGGAGAGGGAAAGTTTTGATGAATGACAAATGTGCTGTCTAGCTCCCCAGAAAGCTTGCACACATTTCTATTTTCACGCTTGGGCTGTCGTGAGGTTAAGTAAGATACTTCAAGTACCTGTCGTTTTGCTCTCCTTTCCTTGTGAACCTGCAGCCTAATCTTGTTACAATTAGGAAGATCCTGACTGTTCTTCTGTGGCTCATTTTCATAATGAGTCCATTACTTATGGAAGCTTCCTTTTTCCAAGCCTAGTAGTGATTTTTTTATTGTCTTTGGAACAAATGAGTGCCATTCACTCTAGTTGAAACTAGGTCCTTGACTCATCACTGATGTCATGCTCTCTCTTGCTCCCTCTTGTCACATTGTCATGCATTGTGAATTTCCCTGAGCTGGTATTGAGGACTACATGTGAGCATGGATGTTTTAAAAGTCACTCCCATGTGGAACAAGGGTGTCTGATGGTACTCAGAGTCTGAAAGAGAAGCTGACATTTCATGGTGTTCGCAAGACCATGAGAGAAGCTAACTCGATCTATTATCTTGTCTTTCATCATTTTAGGGAGATGGCAATTGTTTTGTTTTACATGGCTGTTTCCCTGTTCATGACTTCAAACTGCTCTCGTGGCATCGTGCACAGGGTTACCCTGCTGTGTAGGGAGATTGCAGTGGTGCTTTATCCTCATTTGATTTTATGACTTGAGTTTGCAATGGTGAAGCTGCAAGTCTTTGACTTCTAGCTTCCTCCTGCGCTATATTGTATTCATTTTCCATTCTCCACGTTGTGATCCTGGTCCCCTGGCTTATGCATGCATTCTGTGGAGAGATATCACCAAAGGTGTGGGATGCTTATCCTCAAAGAAAGATCTCGCATGCAAGGCGTTGCCACAACAGGGTTGCAGGTGTGGCTTATTGGTTGTCTAATTCATGCTTTCAACCAAGTTTCTTGAGTTTGTGATTTTTGTCTCTTTTACTCGAGTCTGTGGCGAGATTTTGTTCCAAGTGCATTCCATACAGCGTTTTGCTATCTCTTAAAATGGAAGGGAGCTGCATTAATGCAGGGTCTTGTGACCAAATGGGATGTTGTTACATGTTGCTTAGTGAGAAATGCTCGCTCTTCCCCTCCGCCGGTTTCTCTACCTGTGAAATTCTGTCTTCCTTTGGTATTGGAGAGAACAAATTCTGGTTACTGATTTTTTTATATTCAAGAGCCTGCACATCAGAATGAAGGCAAACAATTTTTTTTTTTCAAATTCAGTTCTACAAGCAAACACAGACAGAATTTTATTTTTTTGTGGAACTTATTTACCTAGATTTACTTTTAAAGCCAACTTTCTCGACCAGATATTAGCCTGTGTGCCGAAGAATCCCGGTGATGTGGCTGCAGATACTTACCATAGTAATGCTATTCTATTCATGAATCGTGAACCACCTCCAAGTTGATGCTGAATGCTTGCCAAACAATCTCAGCTTTTCAGAAGCACCTTCCTCTTTCCTGACCCCCCAGAAGGATAAGTCGATCCAGCTCGGTGTTCCATGAGACATCCGTTCCGGATCGGAGGCCTAGTCGTCTTTCCCCAGCTCTGAGAGTGCCACATTTTCTATGTAAAGCAGATTCGAAACCAGCAGACGGCTCGAGAGTGCATCGCATCCGCACCACATCCCCTCGGACAATCATACGCTTCGTTCTCGATCGCACTCGAGGACTCGCCCCAATCGAACGATGTGTGCATCCGGTCGTATGGAACGAGGGTCGTGCTCGTGCCGGAGAGTCGAGTCGTGCAGAGAAATTGCCTATTTTTTGGTGTTGTGATCATTTATGGAATGATGGATTCTGGAGAGCAAAAATGCAAGAATAAATGAGAGAACTTATTTGGAGAATGTGGTTGCTCTTCATTCCCCGTCTCAAGGGCAACGATAATCACGACACCCATTGTCAGCGCCACCCACCAGCTGATACCTTGTCCTTTCCAACCTAGTCTCTACCAACTCGTGGGATTCCATTCAGAGATGAGCGGCCCATCGGTCACGACCGAATGCACTGTCTGTGCTCATGAGGCTTTCCCTGTCATCAGTGATCATATGGACACTAGAAATGCAACATACTTTGTAGGTTAACTGTGAGAACTTAAATATCTGTACATAACTGTTTTTGAACAGTTTTCATTTATTTGTATTCATTGCTTGAACCCATCAGATTTTTTGCCAGTCATCCTACATGATGGGAATAAGAGATGGTCCTAATTGAATGGACAGCTGCTCCCACGGGACCGTTTAGTCGCAAGTGAAGCCAGGAGACTTGCAGCAGGAGCGAACTCAGGTCTGTCGATGCCTAGTGGTCCAGAGTTATTTAGGGCAGGTTCACTGTGCAAACTCACTTGTATGAGTTACTTGTGGAAAAATGAAAGTGAAAATGCCATTCATTGTTATTGCACTTTTGCATGAATGCAAAGAACTCTCTTGTATGTACTCTCGTGGACATGTTTATCTGTGGAAGTGAACTCTCATGTGACTAGACTCACCCTAGTTGAAGAAATAGTAGCAAATTTGTGCCGACTGCACACCATTGGAAGGTCCTAATTGCTAGTTCCTGTTGACATTGCAAGAACGACAGTAATACCTTATTTAAGCCTGAGTCGTCTTTCATGGACCAGCCACATGATACCCATTGACATACTTCAAAGAAATTTTTTTTGAAGACCCAGGATTTATCCCATCTGACACTCAACTATGCAAACATAGTAATTCACAAATTCACATGCATGAATGTCGTGCAGATTTTGTTTGCTAAGTGCATTCGCTTCCATACTGCAACTGTGAGTCTTGCAGATTAAATTTGCTAGAGCCGAAGTGGTGCCTGATGTGACAGAGTGCACTTCGGATTGCGTTCCATTTGTGGCATCTCGCCTGACACGGCTCGTCGTGGGCCCGCTTTATCTGAATGTTATGTTGGTATGTAAGATTTGGAGCGCTTTATCATCGGAATCATTCCGGGTGCATTGGTCTATGAGGGTGAACCCCTGAAAAATGCAGAGAAGCAGGGACGAGTATGCCAATAAGTTGGAGTCCCTTAGTCTCGGGTAGAGATATGAGACCGGTGACAGGGGAAGATAAGACGAAGAGACGAGATGTGATTCCGAGATCGGTTCCCTCGACTGTAGTACCATAAAGGGAGTGAGCCGTCGAAAAACAAGCGGAGCACGTTCCCTCTCGATGCCCTCCTTGGTATAGATGTTCGCGTCCCTCGCCCATCGGGATCCGGGCGGACGAACGCATGCTCTGGAGGCGCCGCGAGGGGCTTCTCGTTCCTCCGGGGGTGTCGTCGGGGTGTCGTCGCTGACGCGATCGGCGCTCGTGCGATCGGTGCCTGTGGGAACGGGCGATTAGGGGAGAGAGTGTCGAGTTCCCACAAGCGGAACAATGCATTCTTCGCTCTAATTACCTGTTGCTGCGCGCCTCCTAGGTCTTTATATTCGGCGATCATTACCGACTTCCGTTCGTGCATTTTGAATGCAGTATCCAGAGGGCATATTTTAATGGCTGGAAGATAGCACGAATCTCGCCATAAATTATGGCAAAAGAGACAGCCAAGTATGACGATGTTTCCATTAATTATGGAGCGTTTTGCCATCGAGAAGAGACAATGAAAATCCACCTTCAGACCAGCAATGGCAACGGTTTCTTTATACTGCCTTTCAATCTGCCACGTGAAAAAGAAAACAAATCATCAAAAAAAAAAACGAATGGAACATGTAAGAAATCACAACTTGGGAAGAAAAATAAGGCGGGGGGACGCACGACCGCACGGCCCACGAATGCGACTAAAATATAGCCAAATATCTCAAAACATGTCTGGCAAAGAAGTACAACCAGATTTTGCGGTTTACTTCCCTCCCACGAGCGCCAGGATGCCCATGCAGCACATGGATGCCCATGCATCACGTGGACGCCCATGCATCACGTGGACGCCCATGCATCCGCCTGCCAGTTGGATCCCGTAAACCTTGAGAGGCCTTGAGCTCAAAAAATCTGCATATCCATTCCGGGGAGAGTTGATGAAGAAAAACAAGTTTTGCTTGTTTTTCTTTTTTTTTTTCTAGCCCATGTTCCTTTTGAGTTCTGATCTGATGATCTCCCCCTTTTTATCCCCCTCCTTCTCGAGCCACGTTTATTATGCAGGAGATAACGTCGAATTTAAATTTCGACATGTTACCGAGCCCTGTTGGAAGGGTTAGGCACCCGGTGAACACCTGCTTCTTCATTCATGCAGCAAGTTGAAAAGGCTCTACTTAATTCAGCCCAGTTTCGTTGCGATGCTGGGAGCGGTTTGCTTTAAAATGGGTTTCCTTAATGCCGAATCTGTTCCTTGCGTTCACGAAGTATTTTAATACGTGAAAATAAAAAAGAAACATTCGCGTCGCATTGAAGCGTTTTCGTGTACTTTTCTTAGGAATAATCCAATTGAAACAATTTTTTTAATTAAAAAAAAGTGATTTGCATTGCGGAAAAAGTGTTTTTCACCGGTCGATTGAATTTCCGATCCAGACGAGAAGTCCTCTCCTCACCGGGTCGGCGAGGGGGAATGGTGTGCGACAAGTGCGAGAAGAAGCTGGGGAAGGTGGTGACCCCGGACCCGTGGAAGGCGGGGGCGCGGAACACGACGGAGGGAGGAGGCCGACGGGTGAACGAGAACAAGGCGCTCACGGCCAAGACGAACCGGTACAATCCGTACACGGAGAGGTTCGACCAGTGCAGGATATGCAGGCAGAAGGTGCACCAGGCGGGGTCGCACTACTGCCAGGGGTGCGCGTATAAGAAGGGGATCTGTGCGATGTGCGGGAAGAAGATGCTCAGTACGAAGAATTATAAGCAGTCCTCGACGTGATCGACGGGTTTTCCCGGTCGTTTCGAGAATGAATCGCGGTTGGTTTTTTTTATATATACGGCCTTTTCCTTGACTTTTCCCGCTTGCGGGGGTTTCCGTTTGGACACATGCGGACTCGGATGGACATCCGTTACTCCGCTCGAGTAGAAAAAGTTGCATTTTTCTCGGTTTCGAACGATGATGACGTTGCGGTGAGAGCGGTTCTGTTATTCCCCCGGTTCCCCTCTCCCGGCGTCGCGAGAACGAAAGAGAGAGGAAAATAAAAAATGAAAAAAAGGGAGAGGGAGAGAGAGGCAGTATAGGGAAGCCTTTGTTCGCGTCTGGACCGGGGCGGATCCGTCGTGCATCGCCGTCGTAAGCGTCATCGAGGGGGGAGGGGACCCACCCCCTTCCTCCGCGGCCGGTCCGGGGCGAAGAAGAGAAGAAAGAGTGGCACGCACGCCGCGATTCACGCCTCGCTCTCCGCGTCCGCCTCGAGGAGGCACCCGGCGCCCGCCAGGGTCACGGCGGACTCTCCGAAGTCCACCCGGGAGAAGTCCACCCGGGAGAGGTCCACCTGGGAGAGATCCGCCTGGGATTCCCGGGCGGAGTTGGCGGCGTTGTCCTCCTCCTCCTCGCCGCATCTCTCGCAGGCGTCGCATTCCAAATGCTCCTCGTCCGCTCGGGGAGACATTGACC
>CAJPEV010002788.1:0-38943 GCA_905338385.1 Darwinula stevensoni
GAGGAGGGCGACGAGCAGGCGGCTCCTCCTCTCGGTGCCGGGAGTGCTGTTGGGCGTCCTGTGCTTCGCCTTTGTGCTGGATTGCATCTTCTTTCGGGGGGTGGCCGGGGAGTCCTCCGAGGATGTGCCTTCGCAGGTGAGTGGGCGGCTTCTTTTTGGGGATCTGCTTCTCCGTGAGACGAGCGGGGCACTTTGGTTCTCGGGAAAGCGCGCATATTCGCAGGATATCTCGATCTGAACTGCAGCAAAAGTGAGTGAAAGGTGTTCTGAACCGCAAAGCACCCGTGAGGTATTTGCCCTCAACCGTCAATTCCCGAAATCCAGAGAAAATTATTACTTTCTTAATTACCTCGTACCACCGTCTCCATCTTGCTGGCCGTTGCCGCCAAATGAGTCGTGAAAAAATAATACAGATCATGTTCATTCCCACGACTCTGCTTCTCCTTCAGTCGTTGAATGCATAGCCTCACGCAGATGAACCTTCTGTTCCTTTCGTGACTCTCCTTTGGTGTTCACGACGCAAAGAAAGTGTTCCAGTATAAGCCGAGGGGAGTAAGCATGATGCATGAAAAGAACTAGAAATGTCCTTCATCCTCCTCCAAGGGCGCGTGCTGCTCTCAAACCCCTCACCTGCTGTCAGCCTCTCGTCTTGGATCCGACATTCAGGGTGACATGGACGAATGAAGGACGTAGCGAGTTATCCATTTCAGAAAAGTCTACCGTTCATGATGAATTTAGAAAGGAAAAGGAGGTGGAATTTCTCCAAGTGCATCCCGCCCCGAGCAGCGCTATAACCAACCAGAGTTCCTCTTCCACCGAGACGGCGGAGGGTCTGAAAAAGTAAGAAGTGACCGTACCTCTCCCACCTCCATTCTCTCGTAGGAATCACTGGTGGAGAGGCTGAAGGCAGCCCATCCGGGGATGACCCTGGACGACACCGAGGAGTTCGGGATCCTGCTCGACGCGGCGCCTGCGAGGACCCCGAGGGCACGGAACCCAGAGGACATCACCTGGGTCACCCAGTGCTCCATCGAGCACTTGCATCGCGTCGCGAGGCTGGCCGACGAATGGCAGGTCTCCGTCCTTTCTTCGTCTTTAATACGATGGTAACGGATTCAGAAAGCAAAACGCCATGGAGTTCTGGGTAGTATCCTAGATAGAAGGATCGAATTTTAACGTCAGAATAACCATTGATGTATCCACGATACAAACTTCTATTCTGCGATAAGATGCTCTGTAAAATTTGCATAGTAGTGACTTGTTTTCAAAGATATTTAATAAATGCTTTTGTTCTCAATAGTACATAAAAATAGCACGTGCACAATATTTTAGTGACTCTAGGTATCATGTGGCAAGGAGCTATTAGGCGAATAGAATCTCCTCCTTAGAATGTACCTACTGCAATTTCGACCCATGTCAATCGGATTAATGATGTCCCTAAGGCCATTCTTTTAGCTCTTACACGATGCATGACTGGAGTTCAACGATATGCTCGCTCAATTGCATAGGCTCCGGAACATACATATTTCAGTTCCTCTTCCGTAAAATATGCTGGAAAGGTTCCAAAACGTCCGAATGGGGTGCAATATGTAACGTGGGGTTTTATGCAGAAGTGGGGAAGCGTCGACTTATCAAACAATGGAAAAAACTCAAGATGCTAGAAGATGCCGATCCCAAGTTCGAATTTTGAGGAAAGATTTCCCGCAGAGATTTGCTTATAGAGCGTAGCTTAACAGAAATAATTTGACATGGATGAAATGCTCTAATCTAATACTAGGTATGACAAAAAAGGCCAACGAATTTTAGCATAATATCTCAGGTCGAAATGGAACTACAGTCGAACTCGGTTATAACGTCATCGAAGGGACCAGGTAAAAACCGTCGTTATAACCGAGGTTGCCTTTATTGGCACTCCGTTTTCCTGTTTTCAAAATTGATGCTATATTTCTTGTTTTGTGACATGTTCTCGTAGGCACGGATGAAGCTGTCACGATTTTCCCAAATTGTGGAAACAGATGAACAGATGTCCATGTTCGCGAGCGACGTTAGCTTCACTTCGAGCTCTTTCTATAAAATTAATCAAGCACACTTTCCTTTCCATCGTGATGCCTCTTTCTTTTTCCATTGGCCATGTTGTCAACGAGAAATGCAAATGGCGACTGAAGATGAGGTGATCTTGGTTACTGGGGATTATCCCTCCATAATCCCTCCATAATCCCTCCGGCCACGCCCACATGACTCTCAAGGAATGCCGAATCCAGGAAATATAAAGTTATGGCTCGTCAACGCTAATTTTTCCGATGACGGAAATTTCAGTTAAGAATGACGGATTAGGGATATAAACGTTGTCGATTTCGTCTGTGTGACCTTCAATGGACTTCGTTATGACCGAGTTCGACTGTACTTTCTCAAGACTGGATATATGTGCATGTTTCCAACTGATTCTGAAATTTTAAATAAGAATTTCAAGAGCCAAAGCAAAATTATCAGTTATTAATGGAAAGTAGTTGAAAAAAAATCACCCGAGCTCAGTCCATCCTGGTCATCGACAACGCGTCAAACTCGTTTGCGATATTTGGACTGGTCGTCTCGTCTAATTTTTTTTTGTATGAGCTTATTCCCAATGAATAGCAGATGAATTTATTAAAATTTCGATCAGAATTTTTCTCGCGAGAGGAGAACCTGAGAGACGGGGACGAAAGGGCACGGGTAAGGAGGTAATTGACTTTGAGAGTCTGTATCTAAGGGCGCATTTTGTCATGTCATGACAAACGGAATTGATATAATATGGAATGTCTGTCATTCTCTCATACCAGGCACATTTTCTCTAATTCCTCAATAAAATTAATATCATCACCAATATTACCATATCGCTGCAATCAATAGACTGTCTGCAAGGGAAGACCATTCTAAGAATGATATTAAATTGCAGAGGAGTCTGACGTGTTCTCGATGGAGGAAATGCTCTCCAATGTTTACCAGTAAGAGTTCTTGACCGTTTTCAACATTTTACTACTCTTCAGTAATTGCTGATGCGATTGCTTAGGCTGAAGAACTCGGAATGAAAATTTCAGAATCAGTTGGAAGCACACTTGTATTCCAAGAGAAAGTTTCGGGGAAACAATTCCATTGGTGACGGAGGCATTTAGGTCAAAAGTAATTACTCTTCTTTCATTGTCAATGTCCCGTAGATTCTAATTGCAGGCAAATTTCAACGTACCAGTAGATGTATCTTGCATGTAGGACAAATGATTTTTTTTTCTTCACTTTTCTTCAACGCTAAGAATGGCCTCTCCTACGACAGGGTCCGGTGTCCCTCGTGGCGTTCATGTCGACTCCGAATTACATCAACATCACCATGAGGGTGATCGAATGCCTGCATGCGGCATACCCGTCCGTGTCAGAGCACGTGACCTTTCACTTCGTGTTCCCCGTGAAAACCATGGCGGACGAAGCGAACCTGAGTTTGAAGGCAACGAAGGATGCGGCTCTATCGTGCGATGCCGTCTTCGCGGAACTGCTCGTGGGAGAGCAGCGGAGGACAAACTACGCCCGTCAGGACGTGCAGTACCCGCACAATCTGCTGAGGAACGTGGGTCGGAGGGCGGCACGGACCGAGTTCGTGTTCGTCGTGGATGCGGACTTTCTTCCCAATCCGGGCATGAGGAAGGATTTCCTCCGATTCGCTAAGAGGGAACGTCTCTTCCACCCCCGGGCATCCTCGAAGAAGACAGTCTACGTCGTGCCTGCGTTCGAGGGCGACATGGGGATGCCCACGCCAAACAACAAATCCGAAGTCGTATCTCTCCTGCGCGAGGGGAAGATTCGACCATTTTATGCGGCGGTCTCCATTTTCCAGCAGGTTAGTGATCTGTCGACGCGTTGACGAATTTAAGTTGTTCTGCGCGCGAATGTCAGCTTTTTAGGTAGCATGATTGCATTGTAGCAAGCATGATGTACAATCGTAGGTATAGCATCATATTGTCGAATTTCTCTTGTCCATCTCGGGAAATTCATGTTCGTTGTAGTAGTTGCATAGTTCCGCTAGGAATGTACTGTAGATCTTGAAAGAGGTCTCGGCAGCACAGTTTATCGGACCAAAATGACAATATTGGTGCAGATTTGGACCACTACTGGTTCGAGTTTGGACCAATAATGGTAGGGGTAGGGCCAATGCTCGTCCAGGATTGGGCCAATATTTAAATATCCTCTTCTGCTCATGTGGCAGAGCTCCCATCAAATATCTCACCATGCTATGAAGCCCTTACCCCAAAGAGCACGAAGTATATGCATTACCTGAAATAGTTAATTAAGATAAGGGTAAGGGTCTTAAAGAAGTCTTAAAAGAGAACAAAGAAGATGGAAATCCTCATGTGTTGTCGGAATGTCCCATCAAATAGCCTCGTATCAATAGGAAACACAGGTCCATCCACCTTTGGAAAGGCAATCTTGGCCACCGGTGGATGGGATCCCGTGAGAACTGTGGGAAATTCACTGATTCGTGGGCTTCGTGTTCACACATGAGGATCGCTCCTTGCTTCAGGTCGGGAGGATTCTCTGACTCTCCTGCAGGATTTTCAAGAAGTCTAACTTTAGCGACTGGCATTTCGACTCTGCAAATTCAATGGTTGAGCATATTTATTTGCTGCTGAAATTGGGGATAATAGTTGTAATCAATGAATCAGAGAGGTTTACAGCATGTGGACGAATCTAAGCAGGTTGGGCGAATATTTCGGCAATCCTAAGGAAGGAAAATACTATGATGAGATGAATATGTGGATAGGAATATCTCCTTCTCAAGGGCAAAGAATGCGATTGCGTCCACGATTATCGCTTACATCCTTTATTATCGCATTTTCTAGCCCATTGATCGATCCGATAGATTCATTTATTTATTTATATCAGATCCACGAGGAAGACTATCTCCATTTCTAGCCTTTCGCCTTAATCTCGGGAGTCCCTTGGGGTCTCCTTGCGATCAAAAAAGGCGAGCTGGATCCTCAACTTGAAATAGTCATTAAGACTTACGGATATGCAACTCATAATGGATGTTCACTAGGGACTCCTGACATCGAAGTTCATGCGCCAGTGAGAATAAGTCAACATTAGTTTTTGGAAAAAATATAGGTTTATACTTCCATATACTTCCGCGGCTCAGAATCATGGGTCTGAACCTCCCTTAAGAAAGGTGGCAAGGTTAGGAGGTGAAAATCTGCAAGATAAATGAGGCGGGAAAAATCAGCAAATGGGGTGATGAAGACAAACATAAGAGATTTTCATTGCAGCCATCTAGGATGAGCGAACACGTCACAAACTGTTCAGGACCATCATGGGTATCACGCGCGCTCATGAAACTGGTCTTCAGTTTGTGTAGATTAACATATCATCTTGCATCCGTTTTCACCGCCAGGGAGCAACTCATTACAAGAGGTGGAAGCTGCTGCCCTCGCGGAAGGGGATCTGGACGGGATACGAAGTCAAGTGGAAGAACATGTACGAGCCTTTCTTCATCTCCAGGAACTCCGCGCCCTCCTTCGACGAGAGATTTCGCAACTACGGCTGGGACCGAGCTGCTTATGTGAGTGTCTCAAAATTCTCCCGCTTTTAGCTCAGTAATGATGCGACATAAGTTATACGAAGTATGTTGTTATCCCAGATGTGCGAACTGCACGTGGCTGGCTACCGCTTCGCCGTGTTGGACAACGCCTACATCCTCCACGACGGCTTCAAGGAGGACATCTACTTCTCGTATCCCCACGCCCGGGAGGGCCTGAAGGCGAATGCCATCGTGAGCCGAAAATTCCGCAACGAGCTCCAGCTCAAGTACAACACGACTTGGAGGAGTTGCGAGTCCTGGTTCTTGCATTCCGTCGAGTTCTTGCACGTTTTCCTCGGCACCGTGATGTGATACTCTCTGGATTCGCGTGTGAACCGTCCGAAGGGGGGGTCGGTTTGCTCAAAATTCCCTTTTTCGATGGTGTTCCATGAAATTCTACCAGTTTCGCAAGGCTCCTAAGATTTAACGTCATTTCGACCCATCTGTGCGGGGTGTTATGCAAATGTGACGCTGCAACTAAAACGTGCAATGTCTGAAAGATAAGGACGACAGTGACGTACAGAGCATGTCTGTAATTCATGCATGTTACACAAGAAGTATTCGATTTTCTGTGATTTCAATCCTCGGTGCACGTGATAATAAACTGCAAGTTAATCGAGAAGGATCTGAAAATCACACCAAGTGCGAGATTTTCAGGAAGCAACATTCTTTTCGAATTTGACCAAATCATCGAGGAAAATACTTTCCATGGCTGCGAATGAAATGCCGTGCGAGGTCTCGAGAGGCAATTTGCAGGGTCTCGAGTCGAACGAATTTTGAATGAATGAATGATATCGGCTTTGAATGAATGAAATCGGTCGCTATGAATGATAAAACACCTCCCTGTTCCGGTTTTCTTCATGTTTTCTAGATTTCCTTGTTGAATGATTATATATCGGTACTTCAATGGTATTTGTTTCATAAATTATGTGTCCTCATTTAAAACGAGCAGAAAACTTTCGTAGGAGTACCAAACATATTGTAGTTCCCTCGAAGCGGACTTACTTCCTGTGATCCTTTGTGGCCTTTTTTTGTTTTTACAAACGGTTGCTCCAAGAATGTCGCAAAATAATTTCATGATTCCGTTTCAGAGCCAAACCAATATATTTTTCAATAAAAAATTGCGGTTTGAAAAGGACACATATAATCAGCAATTTGTCGAGTGGAAGTGAAAATATTGAGATTTAGAATTTAAATGTTTATCCTATACATTCATCATTATTTTTCTTACAGCACCATTATCTCATTAATCCGTTTAAATGTTAAAGTATGATGGGAAGGAAATACACGCGGTTCTTGTGACACGAGGAAACAGGGCGAGAGCCATAACCTCGCTCTCTTCTTTTTCTGCTGATTTTCCAGCAGTGCCTTACCGAGAGTTTTTGCCAAGTGGGGACGGCCTCAGCCCAATGACAGCTCACCCTCGCTTTCATCTCGTTCCATAGTGCCATAAACAAGGACCCCCCCAAACAGCATGTTTATGTTAATTTTACGTAAAATGAATGTAAATTTTTTGTCCATTTTATATCATTTTTACGCAAACCATTGTCAAGAAAATGTCAACATGTTTGCAGGAATGTCACCGCTGTGATATGTAAACGGTGATATAAAATTAACGTAAATTTTACGTAAAATTGACATTCCCGTTTGCATGCCAAACACCATGTTTACATTTATTTTATGTAAGATTTGTGTTAATTTTCCCCTGGCATTCATGCGTATCTAAAGAGTCAACCAGTACCATTGAAGAGAATTGACATACTGAATCTCCTATTCCTTTACGTTCTTCAGAACTCTAGGGTGGTTGGACGAGTACACGAATACTCATCCTCACCAGCACTCTAAGGTACCAAAATGACCTACTGCTTCCTCCTCCCGTACCGGAATTTCGGGAGGAGGAGTACATGTTCAAAGGAGGTCTCTCCCTTTTAGGATAGTGCAGATATAGTACTTGTAGCGCTTGGATTCTACTCTTCCCTAATCCCGTGCACTGCTGTAATAAAAAGCTTAACTTCAGCATTTAATGATTCCCTGAGTCATATATTATAAAAATATATATAATAATTTCATGTTTTCCATATATATATTCATGGATTGCATAATAAAAAGTGGAAGGATGGTAAGAAAACCTGATACTATATCAGGAAGACCAGTACTTAATAGTAATTGTAGGATGCAGGGAACAAAGGTTCCATCTAGTGAGGAATCTTGGTACTGCAACTGCAGGATGGTCAGCTAAAGTTTCATATGGATGGTGTGGTGTTAATTTTTCATAAACTTGATATCATGTACTTCACGTCAGATGGAGTGACGTCTAGTGGATGTAAAATAGAGGTACACTTTGGTGACGTAAATATAGGAACGTAAATTTTACGTAAACGTGATGTCATTTTCATGGCAATCGCAAGAAATTTACATTGTTTGCAAAAAAGTGATATCTTGTTTACGTGAACATGCTGCTTGGGCCCTTTTGGGGTCTAAGGGGTTCCACGTTTCTCTTCCCCTTAAGAAGGAGGAGCGAGTGCTGAGCTCATAGGGTTGGAGCAAAGGAGTAAGGGGGGGATGGAGCGGTGGGCCCACGCGTCCATCAAAGCTCACTGCCTTCAACAACAGAACTTAAAATGATCCTAACCTTTCATTAATCTCTGACAGACCACGTACGGGGGGGAATCACCCCGTTCCAAATCACATTTGGAAACTCGTTTGGGGAGAACATTTTGTCATTTTGTGACCCAGAATCAGATGAAGTCGGAAGAGGGTCGAAGGGGAGTGCCAACGGTTCAGCTCAAGGCCAAGCTGTCGGGATATAGGGCTGACGGACGCTGTCTCGGTCAGCGCCATCTCTGGAGGTTCCGAGGACTTAGGGTTCCGGTCAGCGCCATGTCTGGGGGGCCCCAAAAAACTGAGGGTCCAGCCTTCTTTAACGTGCCAGATCTCGTCCTCACCGAGCAGTGTTTTTGCCATGCAGTGTTTGCCTCTCAGTGGCACGTATCCAATCGAAATTCTGCATCTTCTATCAGATAGAGTTTGACTAATGACCTGAAGGAGATGGGCAGGGGCGGACTGGGACTAAAAATCGGTCTTCATTGAAGCTGTGGTTTATAAGCCTACATTGATAACTGAAAGGAACTACTAGGCAATAATTAGACCTGTGGAATCGTACTGCGGGGGTGGCGACGCTATCGAAAAGATGTATTGCTGGTTCTCTCCCAGAAAACGTAGAAGCAGCTCCAGGATGAAAGGTGAAAAGGGGGAAATTTAATTAAATTCTCGTAAACCGACTTGGGATGTTTGAGTATAGTATAGGTTACTTGTCGAAAACCTGTGCACATACGGGGTGTGTCGACTGTTACCGACTTTGATCACTGAATGGCGATTCTCGATTAAAAAGAATCATTGTGACTTGGGAACTCTTCCCCAGGCCGCCCTGCGCATGCCCTATTTATGGTTCATTGGCCGAGACTGGGCGGTAGTCCCTCGAAAGAAACGTAAAATTAGAAAATGAGAAAAGTCGCTTTTGATGAAAGAACAAAGGGTGGAGATGAAAAAATTACAGGTGCCGAGAAGAAATCCAAGCTCCGATCTCGAGAGTCAAGAGTTGCAAACTGACGCTGTACAAAGCAATTATCTAGACTGCACAGCGCCAGTACATTCGAATTTACCGCAAGAGGGTCAGATTTCAACATTTTCACAGCGTTAAAACAAATTCTAACAGGGGAAATCGAATGATGTATTACACAGGAATTTGGGTTAAAAACAATTTGAAAGGTCAACTGGGTCACGCCTAAGGTCAACTAAAAAAAAAGTTAGCATATCTACAAAAAAAATTATGAATCGAATGAGCCATGATGAAAACCGCTTGAGACACCTGCGCTCGAATGAAAGTATTTATGTTATATCTTGACTGGATTGAGAATTCTCAGTTCCCGAAAACGGCGCAGACAAATTTTAGTTATGTGCCGAGGAACAACCCTATTTTTTTTCAAGTCTAGGAAAGAAAATGAAAATGTTAATACAAGGCTCGTGCTCTTGCAGATGAGACCCAAGAAAACGTTGCCAATCCCATCGAGGAGCGAGAGAGCAGGAGTCCGGCGGTGTTCGCGCGTACTCGTCAGGATGCTCATGGTTCTCCTGGCGCCGATATTCGTGGTGGACACTGTCCCATTTATTGTATGGACGGCGAGCGAGTCGTCCGCTCTGCGTCCGACGGTGACGGTAGATGCAAGATCGCATCGACTTGAACGCAGTGACAGGAACATTTCTCCCACGAGACAATTTTTTTTTTAACCCTAAAACGTGAATTTCTCGGAGGTTAGCATATTCGAGATGAATGAAAGTTTTTTTTTTCACAAAATGCGTGAGAGTGAAGTGTGCACGATAGTCTGACTAGTCTGCCCCCACTTCCGATGAAATCGAAGACGCTCAAATCCACTCATCCGTCCTGTTCCAGTTCATTTGAAGCGCTTCCCTATCTGCACGGTGTTTCGGTTTTATTACGGGGGTAGGCTGTCGTGCCCAATAGAGGCTCCCCTAGTCCTGCTGTTCGTTCGTAGGTCGTCTTGTTGGGCTCATGAAAGGACTTTTGGCAAGGGTCCAGGCCCTTGCCGAAAGTCAGGTTTTCCTGGCAGGCAGGGAAAAATAAAAAAATGAAAACTTCAGGATTTTCGAGAAGCAGGTTTTAGCCGGAAAAAAAATTCGTTTTTTAAATAAAACCATTGGAGCCAACCGTTGTCAGGTCTGCTCATAGGTCTAAGCTTAAACCTTATATGAATGTTTTTGTTCTCTCTGCCGGCAATGATAATGTAGACCTAGGCCTAACTTACTTTATATTGGCCCACTTTGAACGTTTCCTGCTGCAATTTCGGTGATTTGCTTTACTGCAGGGATATTCCAAAAAGTCCAGTTTCTCAAAGCTTGAAATTTGTGCCATCATGACCTGTCACATAAAGTTCACAGGCTCCGAGAGTCGAGTATATGCCTCTGTTGATGATAACTGCTATGCGTATTAGAATCAGGGCCAAAATGCAAATGAGATGTGTTCACTCTCGAGTAGTGCAGCTGATCAGGAGTCCAGGAATCGGGAGTGCATTTCATCATCTTCCCTTTTGGCAGTCCCAGATGATTACAAGGTGACAGAGACAGGTTGCCCATGGTAGCAATACATCACCAGCCAACCGGAGAGTGCCGGTGATGTGGTTTTCTGTATCTATTTTAAAATAAAATCGATTTAAAAGACAGACTTTAATATTGAAATGACTTGCAGGACCCAAAATGGAGTAAAAGTCTTGTTATTGATATCGTAACTGGATGTATCAGAATTCCCATGTCAGTTCAAGGCCTATGGGCAGGGATCCAGATGATTTTAAAATTAATTTCCAGAACCAGTGCCATTCTGCATCAGCGCTCCTCAGAAATTCCGTCAATTTTCAAAAGCAATCCAGCTTCCATCTGGGAATGCAGCAAATTCTAGCGAGAAATTTCCTTCATCCAGCTGGAGTTATTATGGTTTATGTCTGGAAAATCCCAGCTTCATCCAGCAGAAAAAGTCCAGCTAGAAATAGCATCCCAATTTACGACCCGCACCAGCTGGGAATCCAGCTGTTGCCAGCTAGGACTGTTGGATTTTTTTTCCAACTGGATTGATTGTTGTTTACAGTGGGAATTTTTTCCTGGGTTCATTTCGTCACTTTCCTCGAACGAGCCATTCGTGAGCTGACTCGAAGCGTTACCTGATATCCTAAAGACGTCCACGCTTAATGACTGATGTGCAAATGCCTGCAGATAATAACGTGTTCGGTATCTTTCAGAGTTATGATGTCTCAGAATTTTCTCATATATATTTGGGATGCCCGCGAGTGGGGATTGGCTCGTACTTGCGCGGATCGCTCACATCCCTTTTATTAATGACAGTAAATACGTTCGCTATTTTTCAAGCATGAAGCACCTCCTAAAGCAAATTGTTAATTTCAATGAGTCCTCTGAAGGAGTCCCATCTTTTCTTTTGCAAGTTTTTTTCCTCTATTCAGATATGTGCTTCGTAACTTCCGGGCCTGAAGCCCGTCACGACAATCCAGATCGGGTCTGCCTTCGCGATGATGTTGAGGGACTGCGACGGGAGCGACGTCCGTGCACCCGGCACCTCGACACGGCACCCGGCACCTCGACGCGGCACCCGGCACCTCGACACGGCACCCGGTACCTCGACGCGGCACCCGGCACCTCGACGCGGCACCCGGCACCTCGACGCGGCACCCGGCACCTCGACACGGTTTACTTTAGATCGTTTCGAGGTCGTTTTCTTGCATTTCATTTTCGGCGTGTTTCCCCTTCTCTCATTCGTCACTTACACTTCGCAGTGAAGTGTAAGATGCATTGCAAGAGTTGAACGCTGCTGCCCTCAGGATGCAATCCTTCCTCCATTCTATCCTGTACAGTATTTTTACTAGTTCGAGAGAGATGCACGTCACGGAGAGGAGGAGAAGGGGTGGTTGGAGGAGAGATATGTGTTGAAGGATGACTCAAACGGAAACTGCCATTCCCCGCTTCGCATGAGTCAGGGCTTTGGCTCCTGGCTCCATGGCAGCAGGTTTCAGAGGGTGTTCAAGGAGTCCTCCAAGGATGTGCCATACGGTCTTATGTGGGTGAGTGGTTTGCTTCCCCCGGCGATACATGTCTCTCTCTGTGACGTGCGAGAATCCGTTCTTGGTCCAGAAAAGGGATTATCTTTCTATCTCGATCTACTATCGCGCTATCGCAATATCATATTCCACTTCTCATTAGGCATTTTTAACCCTTTCACTTTTCTGCAAGAAAATGCCTCTCCACCTTGTGTAGTGGTAGACCTCTACTCCGGCTACCATTACACAGGCAGCGCGCGCAACCCGTGTATGTACTTCTCGCTTATAGCGAAAAGGTTAAAGATATATTCTCTTGTCCCCATTAGCGTTTAGGTTCCGAGAGGAACCGGAAGATTCGAAAAGTGCATCGTGAATCCAGGTGCAGGTATGTGCTGAGGAAGAAAACTTGAACCTTTTTTTTTTTTACTCGCCCCTTCGGCGCTCCATTACTTTCGATAATTCATTCATTTTTTGCGAAATGGGAAACACGTACGTCCTCATTGAAACACTTGACATATGGGGTCGAAAGACTTGATTTTTATCAAACTCTTTACTTCTATGATTCTGTGTGCCTAACTTTAAATCTATTCTTGTGTCCCTTTTAGCAAGGGTGGAGAATACATTTTCAAATACTTCCCTCCAATAATCTATTCTAAGGAAACATATTTCAAAAGTAGGATTTTTTATGTACTCAGCCATTAAACAGGTGCTTCTGAGGGAAGTTTAAATTTTCTGTCTCTGTTTCTTTGGATCAAAAAGAAATCAGGAAAAAGTGCCCTGATGTGTTTTAGCGGAAAATGTTTTTCTTCTGAAATGGAGACTTAGGGAACTCCATGCAATCCAGTTTCGGCTTTAAACGTTTCCCTTTTTAAATTAGCGTCAGTCAGTCATCTACTAACGATTGTCCATATATAATACAATTTGAATTTTTTTATTTACGCCGCTATCCATCAGGTCCTTATTTGGCATGTTTTTTTAAAACATTTTAGCGCCCTCTGGATCAGAAAATTCGTGAAAATACGCCTTTTGCAAAATATGTGCCCTGAGCCGTTTTATGCGAATCGCTCCATTTTTTTCTTACCGAAATCCATCCTCAGTGAACTATTAATACATGCCCACAACTTTTCAATATTATACGTTTCCCCTTTTCGCTGGTGAAAAAACATGTTTGGAAAAGCCGACTCACCCTAACGCTATGCCCGGAGGGGATGCACTATTAAAGTTGAATACTCCGTCAGCTCAGTAATAGCATTTCACTCATACGTGTGCCAAGTTTCACCTTTCCATTTCAGTCCAATTCGCCACGACAATTTTTTTCAAAACATCGCAACTCGAAAAAATTCCCCCAGGGGATGTATCGAGTATCAATTAGTTGAAAACATCTCCCTTTGAAATTTGTCCCCCCAGGGCATTTACTTCCAAAGTCTGAAGTTTTCTGCAGCATCGCAATAGGTAGGTATGTACCAAGTTTCATCTTTCCACACTAGCTCAATACGCAAGGACAAAAAAAATTGAAAACGTCAGCTCACAACAATTTGCCCCCAGGGCATGGATATACAATTTTGCATTTTTCCTAAACTCATCTTCTCGGTAGGCACCTCCATGTCAGGTTTCAGCTTTCCATGTCTCCGTTTCACTCAAGCAAAAGTAATGTTATGGAGGGGGAATGAGTAATGGGACATGGAAAGCAAAAAAAGCCTAAGACAGCCAAGCAATGGCCAGAAATTGAACCCTAACCTTCTGTTTGCCAGTTAGATACGCTATTACTACACCACCGAACCCAGTACATCCAGTTGGCCCTCTGAATGCCTTCATCATCTGTCACAAAATATATTTCAGAAAAATGGTTTCCCCCCAAAATGTGTACCCCCAGGGCATGTAAGGATAAAGGCGGATTTTTTCTGAACTCTGCATCCCAAAAGGTAAATGTGTACCAAGTTTCAGATTTCTAACCCTTCTAGAACATGGATAGAATTAGCGTCGGTCAGTCAGTCACGATCGTATATATATATTAGATTATTTTTTCGTCAATGGATGTCCAACTTTTGCTTCTCATATATGAGAATTGTTAGAGCCGACGTCTGCCATGCTGTCTGCGTAGGATGAATTTGCATCATATTTCGTGGGTTTTTTTTTTACCTTTGGGGGACTAAGGGGGGAAATGTCTGTCATCGGTGATTCACGTCAAGAGTACTTTTTTGCAATCTTTCTTTTCAGTCTCAAGCCATTAGTTTTCGACCGCTGGATTCCGCTCGATCCCAGCCTCATTGTGACGCCCGCCTTGCCAACCCCCCATTTCGCCTGTCATCCTTTCAAGAGTTGAACCAAGCGGCCACCATTTCGATCGTCCATAAGGTCATATGTTTTTTTTTTTTATTTTCGACGATTCTTGTGAGCTTGCGCTTAAAGAAAATCGTAAATAAAGTTTTTTGTGGGTTGACGTTTTCATGGAATTTTTGCCCCAAGGGCAAATGAACTCTGACATAAAGGTGTGAGATTCAAAGATTCAAGTATTCGCCTCTCTGGACGAGATCTGCTTCAAACGGGAGAATCATTGCCCATATCAGAAATTGAATCTTGAATTGTGGAGCTTATCAGGTTCCAGGAAGCTGGGGGGGGGGGGGGGGGTTGGGGGCATCTTTTATTTGGAAACCNGGGGGGGGTGGGGGGGGGGGGGGGGGGGGGGTTGGTTGGGTGCATCTTTTATTTGGAATCCTTCAAGAGCACATTACTGAATTGGGAATAATGTTATTTCAGGTATTCCGCGAAGGTAATTCCATTGGATTCCTGCAAGCATATTGAAAAACTAAATGTTGGAAGTTTTGTGTCACGAGGAGTCTCGGAAACGGCGGGGACAAATTGAAATAACATGTCGAGGAACATTCCATTTATGTTTTCATAGACAGTGAAAAGAAAAGGAAAATGTTAATGGAATGACCGTACTCTTGCAGATGAGACCCACAGTGACGTTGCCGATCCCATCGAGGAGCGAGAGAGCAGGGTTCCGGCGGTGTTTACGCGTACTCGTTAGGATACTCATTGTTCTCTTGGCGCTGGTATTCGTGATGGACACTGTCCCATTTGTATGGACGGCGACCAAGTCTTCCGCGCTGCGTCCGACGGAGACGGTAGGTGCACGATCGCAATAGATTCGGGATAACAGGACGGGTTTTGAGGAATCGGGTGCCTTTGCAGGACTGGAAGTTGGAGAGGCTGATGGCCGCGTTCCCACGCCTGACAACGGACGAGAGCGGGGACTATGCGGTCTTGCAGGACGCGGCCGTGGCGGACGGCGCGGTCGGCCGGGATGACGTCACTTGGGTCACGCAGTGCTCCGTGGATCATCTGCATCGGGTCGCACCGCTCGCGACGGCTTGGAAGGTCTGTTTTTCTCATTTATTCTGGGGTTTGGAATTGGGGGTGGGGTGATGCGATGGATCGCATCACCTCACTCCCGATCACTCCCGTGGATCGCGATTGATCCAAAAGGCTCCATGCGGTCAGTCAAATATAAATGCTTTGAATCGAATGGTTCGTCGAGTCGGAATTTCCGCTCACTCGTTTTTTCCTTTCTTTGCTATCGTGGTGCTATTGGCCTTCACGGAGATTTGGTTTGCGTGGACGATCAGATTCCCGAGATAACGAGCAGTGTCGATCTGCGTAAGCGCAAATGTGCTTCATTTGCCTCATTTTCCTCTTCACATACCGCCGATGCGGCTGCTCGAGTCCATTACGAATATACTGTCGCGCGCGAATTCCAGCAACGATCTCGCGCACCGTGGAACCGCGGAAGGAAAGACACGTTGTCCGAAACGAGTGTCGACTCGATCGTCCCTTACAGGGGCCGATTTCCCAGGCGGTGTTCACGTCGACGCCGGCCAACGCGAACGCGACTTTGCGCGTGATCGAGTGCCTCCGAGAGATGCACCCGGACGTCTCGGAGAACGTGACTTTTCACCTCGTTTTCCCCGTCCGACTGACGGCGGACGAGCCGGACGTCCAGACGCAAGCCTTCGAGGAGAAGCTCCCGTGCCGATCGGTCCTAACTGCGATGGCAGGGGCACAGAACGCGAGGACGAACTTCGCCCGTCGGGACGTGGAGTACCCGCCGAATCTGCTGAGGAACGTGGGTCGGAGGGCGGCAAGGACCGAGTTCGTGTTTGTAGTGGATGCGGATTTTCTTCCCGATCTGGGCATGAGGAAGGATTTCCTCCGATTCGCGAAACGAGAACGCCTCTTCTCTCCGGAAGCGGGGAGGCAGAAGATCGCCTACGTCGTTCCTGCGTTCGAGGCGAGGGAGGTAGTTGCCATTCCGAGAAACAAGACGAAACTCCTCGATCTCTGGGACGGAGGTCTCGTCCGACCCTTCTACGCCGACATTTCGTCGCTCATGCAGGTTGAGAGACACACCCAGACCTTCCTCATAGTCCTCCCCCCGAGTGCTTCCTCCCCTCACGCGTATTTTCAGGGACCGACGAACTACCAGAGGTGGAGACGACTCCCTCCCACAGAGGGGATCGCTATCGCGTCCGATATCCAGTGGCAGTCCTTGTACGAGCCCTTCGTCATCATCAGGAATTCCGCGCCCCTCTTTCACGAGCCCTTTCGGCAGGACGGCTGGGATAGGTTCAGTCAGGTGAGTCGTTTCTTCCCATCGTTCTCTAGGGGGAATCCACAGGAATAGCTTCCTCGGAGTGCTTGTAGGAAGTGTTTTTTTTTTCTTGGAATCCCAGGAGACGATCGACTAGAAGGAACACCGAAAGACACGAAAAGCTACTGAAGTAGTATGGCGTTGTCACTCAACCCCATAGGGAGTTCAGAAATTCCTTCCCCATAAGAGTATCGACTATTTAAAGAAATTACGGCGGTTACACTATACGATTCCACAATCCGAGGCAGTACTCACTCGATCCAGATGCTTGCAAAGTCTTTTTTGAAAAGAAATTTGTTTTGTTTATATTTTCGGCTCTAAACAGTTGCCCGTAAATTATCAAGGTTGGATAATTTCGCTATTTTTCTCGCAAAAATCTTTGGAGATGGCTTAAAAACCATTTTGGATTTCTGAAAAAAAAAAACTTTTTTCACAAATTCCCATGGGGGTATGAATTTTAGTGTAATATGTAGCGAGGCAAATCGCTTTGGATTCAGTCCAGAAAGTGCACTAGGGGTGATGTTCGGCCTCGTTCCACTTTCACTTCATTTTTCTCGATTCGTGGTATTCGTAAATGTTGCATTTTCTTCCAACAACCATAAATTTCTCATTAGTGCGGATGGTTCGATGAAAGGATGACTGGATGCTATTGACACATTGAACTGAACGATGAGCCATTAATATCGAAGTAAGTATGCATCTGTGGACTTGATTGAAGCTTGTTGTTACGGTGGGACGTTTTCGGTGCAGTCGATCGTTTCTGACATCGATACAAATAATATTAAGGGTCCTGGAGGTCAACCGTGATGCGATAAGATGCAGGAGATCGTCACAAGCAATTCGAGAATTTCCAGAAATGACTAGTTTTACTGTAAAACATTCCGTTTTAGTCTCATGGGAAATGCTTCTTTTTGGTCTGATACACTCATGCCCATGGTGACCTCGTTCTTGACCTCCTTCTTGGTGACCACTCCCTGGAGCAGATCTACGAACTGCACGTGGCCGGGTACGAGTTCTCTGCCCTGGACAACGCCTTCGTGATGCACGACGGATTCAGAGTGGGCAGTTACTTCAAGACCCGCAAGAGGTTGGTTGACCTGAAGGCGAACGCGGTGCGGAACCGCGCATTTCGCTCGCAGATCTCCAGAAAGTACAATGAATCGTCGATGAAGAGCGAGTCGTGGTTCCTGCATTCGCTGGAGTTCGCGCACGTGCTCCTCGGGACGATCCTCTGAGGATCGGCATCGACGATCGGCAACGGCGATCGGCATCCAAGATCAGGCAGGCATCCAATATCAGGCATCGATGATGCTGCGGTGACTTTAATGCGTGTGCTTTGTGCGCAGTCTGTGCTAATTTTAAACTCTGTTCCTCAATTTCGTGTTGCTTACTTCAAGGTTATCGCAGATATGTACTTTTTTTGTTGCTGCTGTTGGTTCGACTCAGTTATCGAAGGAAGACGAATGGTCTCATCCGATGCAATAATGTAAAACCTATGTCTGTCTTTCGAATCCAAAGGACCTCGGTTTTGAAAGCGCGATGAAACGCTACGAGTTTGCTAATATGCGGCTCCCTCTGTTTCGAGCCCGTGAATCAATTCATTACAAAGGCCAATGTTTAAAGGAATAAAATGGTTCATTATTTCCGTTTCCTTCCATGAATGCACTTCAAATATTTCCAACACTGCTCATGGCTGCCCGATTCTCCCGATTGTATTTGAATTAGAATCCGAATTCAAGGTAATATATTCTCGATCTACCTAGGTACTGACCACAATCGTCACCGGCTCTGGTACCGAGAGATGGTTACGAGATAAAACTCGGCCTACGTCCAACAAACCAAATGTGTTCATCGGCACAGACTCAAACTGAACCCATAAAGATTAGGATATTATTTTCCTTCTCATTTATATTAGGCTTAGTATCTTGAGGATCGAACGTTGCGTCCCTCCTCGCGTCAAACGTCGACGGAACGCACGAAAACTTTACAAGAGCGAACCACGAATCTAACTGGAGACGAAGGAAGGGCGAAGCGGATGATCCGTTCCAGAAAAGTCTCACGCTCGTGATGAATTTGAGAAGCGAATGGAGGAGAAAAAATATTCCAGTCCATGGTCCTCGTAGAGGGGGATACCCGACCTAATAGGCGAAATTCACTGCGAAGGAGGAGAAAACCAACGAAAACCGAAACGAAACCCCAGAATAAATGAGAAAAACAGACCTTCCAAGCCCTCGCGAGCGGTGCAATCCGGTGCAGATGATCCACGGAGCACTGCGTGATCCAAGTGACGTCATCCCGGACGACCTCTCCGGCCGCTGCGTCCGCCACGGCCTCGTCCCGCAAGAAATCTTAGTCCCCGCTCTCGTCCGTTGCCAGGCGTGGGAACACGGCCCTGAGTCTCTCCACCCTCCTGTTCTGCACACGCACCCGATTCCTCAGCACTCGTCGAGTTCGCCCGAGTCAATCCGATCTTGCATCTACCGTCACCGTCGGACGCGGCGCGGACGACTTGCTCGCCGTCCACAGAAATGGGACAGTGTCCACAACGAATACGAGCGCCAGGAGAACCATGAGTATCCTGACGAGTACGCGAATGCACCGCCTGACTCCTGCTCTCTTGCTACTCGATGGGATTTCCAGCAACTCCGTAGGTCTCATCTGCAAGAGCACGATCCATCAATCATCGGTTTCATATTCTCTTATTGTTTAGAAAAAAAATAGGAATGTCCCTGGGGGAATGATTAAAATTTGTCTGCGCCGTTTTCCAGAACGGATTATTCTCAACCCAGACAGTTTATAATGCAAAAACTTCCAACATTTAGTTTTTCAACATGCTTGCAAGAATTTGAAGAAATTCCCTTCGTGTTATACCTAAAAGAACATTATTCCCATATTCAACACCGTGCTTTGGATGGCTTCAAAATGAAAGATGAAGCCAAGCTATACACCCACCGACCCCCAGGTTCCTGGACCCTGAGCAGCTGATCGCAGTTAGCATGTGATCAAGCGAAACTCGTCTGTCGAAAGCAAATTTCCCCCTTAACTCTTCCATCAAGCTCACAGTCGAGCAGGTCAAGCCAGGAAGATGCTGGCCTCTGTTGGAACTGCGCATGCTCCAACTTACCTGGTATTGCGGGGAACAGCCCGAGCCCACCACTTCCAGTTCTATTGACATTTTCTTACGTATGTGATGCTCGCAAAGGAAGTTTGGCAACATTTATACTCCCCTTCATTTGTCTGTGTCCACACATCTCCCTTTTCTGAAGCTTCTCCATATTTCGCTCAGTACCTTCCTCATTTGGAAGGTAAAAAAATCTGGGAGAAATGTGCTCATGGCATGCTTCAGATTGTTAAGGAGAAAATCGATTCTCTGTAATTCAAGATCTGTAAATAAAGTTCTGCATTCCTATGAGGGATGATTCCATGGAAAGAAGGAAGAAGACTTTTGTGTACTGTTCGAAAAGCGAGACCCATACCGACATCTGGTTGCCAAAAGGAGAACTTCAATTTTTCCACAAAAAAACCCTCTCCTTGCAACTTGTGGAACATAGGATCATTGCGTGAGTCTGATATTCCATCGATAATGGAATGGCAATATTGGAAAAACAATATTTAGGTGGTATTGGCAATAATGGCATGGTGTATAAACATCGTGCCCAATGTTGGTCCAGCATTGAGCCAATATCTGTCTGCTTTGTCAGTTATCAGCCCTACCTAGGAAGACACTCACATCAGTAGGCTATGGCCTACTGATGTGAGTGATGTGAGAGTTATGAAATATGAATTTCTCCAAACTGATGTTTGGAGAAATATCCTTGATGGAAATGTATATTGTTTGAAACAGTAACTAGTATGCATCATATGATGATGAGTAATATCAAATACTATTACTTTTCAGGGAGTAATTGACAATAATATAACTATGAACATATACTGCATGTCAATTGAAGTGGATATTGTGTACCTAAGTTGCATTTGAAGAATTTTGATGTTACCTGTTTTTTTTTTACATTTTTCTTGAGTATTTGTCAATTTACTGTAGACTTGTAAAGTATAACTTGAAAACAATTGTCATTTATTTCACACAAAAATGCCAAGTTACTTTTAAACAAGAAAATATAAAGCAACCACTTAAATTGACATGCAGTGTATTTGAAAATGACTTATTTACAAGAAATAATTATGACATGGCTGCTGGCACATGAATGAATTATATTTGATGGATTGTGAACCCTCAAAGAATTCTTGTGTTCTCACTCATTGACAAACTTGACTTCTTTTTATACATGTAAGATATGACATGGCATGAATGGGCAATATATGGTGCTACTGTATGATCCAAGATATGAAATATAAATGGAGGATTTGCTTCAATCCATACATGAATATTTATTACTTGTGTAAAACCCCATATATAATTTTCATGTATCTGCAAATCTGGATTGAAATGTATGGCCATGTCTGTCTTAATTTATGCTGAAAGTGCTACAAATATGCTTCCATGTAATTTCTGAAAGAATATGAAATTTTCACATGGATGCCTTCAGTGGAAAACTGAAAAATAACTTAACTGTCGCTGCTTTTACACCTCAGTTTGATTCTCAAGCATGGATTTTTTTTTAATTCAAACAGCAAACTTCTGAATTGAAGAAAATAAAGGAAGAAAGTAAGACATGCTACATGAGCACTGAAGCTGCAGGGGGACTGTTATGCCTAATGCCAGGCATGCAGAAAGTTACTTACCTTTACATTTTGAAGTGCCCAGCAACCTCTGGACAATTGTTCCACAAGATGTGTTTTAATCCCCAGGCCATCCCTATTTAGCAAAAATTCAACTCAGAAGTAAAATTTAACTGAATTTAAATAAGGATTGATTTAGCTTGAAAAAAAAGGGTGCAATGTTGAAAAGCTGTAGAGAAGCACATAGCGAGATGATAATATTGACTTAGAAAACAAAAGAAGTCTGTCATTATTATGGCATATATTTTCCTCTACATTCATGATCTTGTCAAATCATGCAATTCTTCCACACCAAAAAATACTGAGAATTTGTTCAAGACAAGAAATCAATTGCTGGTATTTAAAACTTTGAGAAAACAATCATGATATTCACACTACCTAAAAAAAATTATGATATTGCACCTCATTCAGTCATTGAAGTCATTTAGTCATTGACTAAAGGCAATAGATGAATATTTTGTGGGTTAAGAATACGCCGAAGGATGACTGGCAATAACTGTGTGGCTCTCATTTACATATGACTCTATCCTTCAACATGAATTTTTCCTTTCCTTTTGGAGGTAGGACAGTTCATTTTGTTTTTCAGGTGAATGTCAGGAAGAAATTCTAGTGATGAGGATGCTCAAGGCTTGCATTGGATTATTTCTGTGAATATACATGAAAACCTCATTCCTGGCATTCCTGCAGTATTTCCTTTTGCATAAAGTTCGGATGTTCTCATGGACCGATTTTGCATGGGTCGAAGTTGCGGATTGTCTGAGGAAAGGAGACACTCAGTTCGCAGCTGAATATTAACTATTTGAGTTTAACGGGGTACGGATTAGTTAGTAGTGAGCAGTGTGAAAAAATGTGAGCTGTAGTGGGGGGAAGGAACAACCTATCTCGAACATCTCTTCTACCCGATTTTTATCCAAACTGTGCTCCTCTTCTGTGGAGTTATGGGAACTGAAGTGCGGTGTCTTTCACCTATGCTTTATGTATGATGATATCATCATCCTTAGTGTTGTATGACATAGTGAATGATTCCTAAATTAAAGGATCATAACAACAGAGGAGCGTGTGAGGATGGTTTATTAATCCGTAATGGCATATCAATTTTGAGGGCAAGTGAAATCATGTTCTTGTCAGTATCTGACAGTTCCATAACCCTTGTGACTGAATCTCCATAGGATGAACTTATCAACACAAGTGATGGTGGATGAAAACCTGGTAAACCTTTGCATTGTGGATACCCATGGGCAGGAATATTTCGACCGTTTGCGACTCCTTGTTTATCCACAAACGGTAGGCCTTGTCAGTGCTAATTAGAAATCCTCACAATCATTAGGGTTTTTAATTATTTGTATCTGGTCTTATTTATAAATGCATGACCGAAGACAGGAGCTTCATAGGCATTGAGCCTTGAGCAATGAGCTGTGAGGGTTCAATCTAGCAATGTTGACATCTCCTATTGCACTTGATTGAGGAGTTGCTGAAATTATATGAATACATAATCAGCTCAGATAAGCATCTAAGATGTTCTAGAAATTCAAAGTAGATCTTTCGATGGAGAGACTATTTCGAATCATGGCATTGTCAACTGATGAATGGCTTTAGCTAAATGACATACTTGATCTATCAAGTTCTGTCCAACCAGAGATCTCATTTCAGTTCTAGAATATACAGGGAGTCCGGAAAAAAGAACACCCTCACATATTTGTGAGTTTCTCGGCAACCTGAAGACTAAATTGCTTGACAATTTGAATAAATAGAGTTAAAATAGTCAGGAAACAATTATTAAAATATTAGGTGGATCAGTTTGACCTGAACCCTGATTCATATAATTCAATGAAATTATCTCAAAATTAGACCAATTGTTTTATTTTATCACCTCAGTTCAAACAAAAACAACACCAATCATTGCAAATAAGGAACAATCATCGCTGTGTATTAAACTGAGATACTGAGTACTGTAAATTTTACAGGGCATAAGTTGTACTTACGCGCAATTGTCGAAAAGTTTTATATTGCTGGTATTATTTATGGACTCCTGTCACTAAGAATTATGTTCATTTTCTCCTTCAGGATGTGCTCCTGATTTGCTTTTCATTGGTGGGACCTTGGTCCTTTGAGAATATCGAATGTAAGGTGAGTTATTTTTCCAATTAATTATGAGGCGGCAATTTGGCATATACAGTTGATTATCGGGGATATAAAGTCCTGTAAGGTGTTTCCAGTGCCGTAGTGACCAAGTAGGTGGAATTGGATCGTCACACTTGTAGGGTGCACAGGTAATGATATGGGAAGGTCATTTTGCTTAAGAAAAGTCGAGATGTCTCTACTATCATACCAGGTGGCAGCACAATTACCGGCTACACAATTACCGGCTACACAATTTAATACCAGGCCATATGACTTGGACACATTCCGAAACAAACAGAAACATAAGATTGATACAGTAAGAGGCTAATCTCATTAAGAATTATTATCCTAATGCAGGGGTCGGGAACCTTTTTGGTCATGTGAACCATATTAAGACTGAGTTAAGTGCTCTTAATCCAAAGACTTTCAAAACAACAGAATTTTTGCTAAAGTTGGCAGCAGACAAGTGCATTCTTTGATACATGAGAAAGATGAGGAACAACCATGATTTTTAGCCATGACTCATGAGTCAAACTTTTCGGTTCATGAGCCAAATTTCCTCTATGAGCCATGAGTCATGAGCCCGACCACTGTCCTAATGCATGGAAATCTCAGCAAACTCTTCATGCATATCGGTCCGGGAGAAATGCCTATTTTGTGTCCTGTTCAATCTAATGATACATCTGATGGCGCTGCCACCTGTTATGATAGTGGGTCCATCTCGACGTTTACGATGCTGATGTCATGTCTTGCCATTTTCTGAGCAACACGCAGGTTTGGTGATCCAAGTCCATCAACTTTGATCACTACATCGTTGTAAATAATCCAAAGGAACTCATAATCACCATGTACTTAGTGATAAAATAAGAGAAACATGGATGAATCTTGATGGGACAGCAAGATCTTGAAATTGAATGAAGAAAATGGAAATGACATGGGTGAAGAATAGCCATGATTCTCCCTGCCTTCTACAAAACCTTGCAAATCAAATCTTGGCAAGTTAAGTGCTTTCTTACGTAGCATCAAAATCTCACAGGTGGATGATAACATTGTAAACCGAAGTATTTCGCTTAGTCATGGAGATTATTCACTTCCTGATATGAGATACATATTTGTCATGGATTCCAAGGAACCCTACCAAAACATACCTTCATTTTACTTCGGCGTGACAAAGCATATCGAGGAATTGCAGTATTTTCCATATTCTAGTAGACATTCATTCAGCCACAAGAATATGCCCATTGGATGTCTGTCCTGGGTTTCCTCTCTGGCGTGTTGGACTGACTCTCCACCATGAGACCATATATTCTCTGATTGAGCCGCATCTAACCTCTTGAGCAAAAATGGTTATCTGATTTAAGTGAACCCAAGAACTGGAAGAGAAATTGATGATCTCCAGGCATTTCAACATTTATATTATAACACCAACTATATGGGCAAAAAATATAGTGTTGTGATTCAACCATTCTTAATTTCATGAAGTCAAGAGTTCGTTCTGCCTTGAATGATACAGTCACACAAAAATGCTTCACATTTCCGTGGTATGCTCAGACTCTTCCATACTGATGGAAAAATAAGGCATGGTTCTTCTTACTTGAATTTAACCTTCCAAAATCATGACTAAGCATCCTCTACCCAATAAATTGTTAAGAAATTAAATATATATATTCCTTAGTGGTATCCTGAAGTGAGACATCACTGCCCTGAAGCACCCATTATTTTGGTTGGTACTCAGTTGGACCTACGTGAAGACAAGGAAATGACTGACAAGTTGAAGAAGAGAAATACCCTCCCCATCTCATATCCACAGGTAATTTTTCTCCATTTGAGACTATGTTTACTTAGGACAGTATTTTATTAAATCTGTTCGATTGGAAAACGTGGGAATTTTTAGAAATATATTTGAAGCAAAGGAATCAAGTAATTTTAAATTGTTATTAAAAAGAAGTAGAAAAGCTGGCACCAAATATCTATGCTCTCACAACAAGGATTTGATTTTAGGTGAAAGCCTTGTTGCATTATTTTGCAGGGCCTCGCCATGGCAAATAAAATATCAGCAGTGAAATACTTAGAATGCAGTGCCCTGACCCAGGAAGGCTTGAAGAAGGTCTTCGACGAAGCCACCCGTGCAGGGTTACGTCGAAAACCTATGCCCAGGCAAAAGAACAAATGTTTCATCATGTGAGAGACAGCTGGCAGTTCCCTGACCCACCGATCCCTTCCCATTCCCGTTCCCGATTGACGCCCCTTCTCTTTCCCATACCTTGCGAACAAGAAATGAAAGTACTGCCACCATTCTAGACAGCCAGACTCTCTTTGCCTGACTTCCCCTTCTGACAAACCTTAGACAGCCTCTGACTCGGTCTATTTTTTTTACAATGACGACATAAACTGTCCTAATCCCAGATAACAACGTTGGCCCAAAGTGACGTTAACGTGGTGGGCAAAGATGGCGGAACGTGAATCCTGGGAACGATGTTTGCCCAATATGAATTAAATGTAGGTATATCCCCGGTTGAGAAGAACTGCGCAACTCCTGGCGAAGAACTTCAATATTTCGAAGTTCCCCCCGGAGCATTAGATGGATGTGGGGATTTCGCTTTTCACATAGTACACAAAGGTGCCCTTCTCTCTTCCCCTAGAAACATCCCTCGCATATGTGCTTAGTATCTCGTCATTGGCCTCGCCTGGCCTCATTATTGGAGTCTATCAACGAGAACACTTCATAATATCTTATCAACATGTTTGAGACATATCATGGAGCCCAGACCATAAAGAAGCTCATATTTCTCATAAGAATCATTTTGTAAGGCAGGTGATCTCATCCGCAAATAAGGTGTAGAAAATTGATGGTGTCCATGATTTTCATCCATTGTTTCCTCATTGGATAGCAAAATGAGAAAATAAAGGACCGATTTCACAGATTCTACAGAGAACCGTAAGGATTGGACTTTCCTCCGAAATGTGTCAAAACTGCGTTAAAAAAAAACTGTGCCAAATCATTTACGCAATTAATGACAGTATATATTATCAAATCGACTTAATTTTTTACATCCAGCGTGTAGATAGAGGAAAGAAGTTGGGTCATTCTGTGGCAAATAGCCAAAAATTTGCAAATTAACACCCGACCCCATCGGATTTTGATGAAATTTGGCATACATGTTTATTACGTCATGAAATCAGGAAATACCACATTTAAGCCTCATCGAACACTTCGGTCTTCTGCTACAGGGTGCTCAAAATGTATGATGATCTTCTAATCCCTGATATTTGAGACCAGTGTAACTCAAAAAGTTATTATGCTCTTTCTTTCATTATGCTGTCAATCAATCACTATTGAGTGAAGATTCCATAACTTCCATGACAATGTCACTCAAGCAGAAAACGCGCGATGAAGTTGGTTGGCTAAAAATTTTTTTTAAACACATGGCACAACATTACAAAACAATAATCATTTTCGCAATGCATTCCAACTTCGTCTCTTTAGCTATGCTAAGGATTACGGGTTCTCATTTATGTCCCACCCTTAATGATCCTGTCATCAATCGGCGAATTGATAATGGTGAGCTGTTCTTCGTCACCTGAAGACGTCATCAACCCTGCAGGAATTACTTATGATATAATACTGCAATAATTTTGAAAATGATTTTACCCATAAATTTCAAGCATAACTGTCCCACTCATAACACGTATCTTGCGTTCTTATCTTGTTAGGTACAGGACATCTGAAAGGGGACATTTCTAGTCAAAATTCTCCCACCCATAACGTTTTCTGTTAAATCTTATAAAATGGAATTCATTACGGTAACCATTTATTTTGAAATTGTATTCTGTTTCGTATTGTGGATATTAGTAAAAATCCGAAATTGTAGTCTTTTAGCCCAAACCGTTCCAAAGATATCATAGTGAAATATTTCGACGAAGAACGCGATGATTCTTCATGAGTCAGGTGGACATGAAGCTTGTTGTTGTGGTGGGACATTTTCGGTTCAGTGCATTGTTTCAAATAACAATACAAGTTATGGTAAGGGTCCTGGAGCTCAACCATGATACGATAGATGCAGGAGAACATGACAAACACTTTGAGATATTTAGAAATTACACGTTTTGTTGTAAAATATACCGTTTTCGTCTCATTAGAATTGCTCATTTTTATCCTGATACGTTCATGCCCATTGTCACCTGATTCATGTTCGTTTCATTCTGAGAACCTAAATACGAGGTTCTAGGGGGAAACCCCTATTCTCTCTTTTTATTTCTTCCGCCCGTTTTCATGAAGCGAAATTTATTGTTCACTCCATACAATAAGTGCTCACGTCAGGTTGGATTTCTTGTTTTCCCCTCCCTGGACTAGATCGACGAACTGTAATAACGAGCCTTCCAGGATTCTCATTTCATCGGAGTGGAAGGAGTATGGCGTGGAAAAATATATGGCAAAGCTGCATTGATTTGGCAACTTAGCACTCAAGCCTCCTCTCTCCGGTCTGAGTCTCATTCCGATCGCTTTCGAAGCGAGGCAGCCCTTTCCCTCTTAACTCTTCCATCAGGCTCCCAGTCGAGCAGGTTAGGCCAGGAAGACGCTGATCTAGGTTGGAAGTGCGTATGCTCCAACTTACCTGCGATAACGGGGAACAGCCCGAGCCCACTATTCCTAGCAGGCAGCATTCTACTTCCATTTTTTTACATATGTGATGATTGCAAAGGAAATTTTGCAGAGTATATCCCACCCTTTCTATGACTGTGTCCACACATCTCCCTTTTCTGAAACTACTGCATATTTCACTCAGTACCTTCCTCCTTTTGAAGGAAATGTGGGTGCAAAGTGCTTATGGCATGTGCAGCATATTATATAGCTCATTAAGAAGGTCGTGCCTAGGGACCTGATACAAGAAGCAGGCTGTAATCAGCAGATAAAAGCAGCCCTTCTCCGGGAACGGATATACTGACCATCAAACCACTTCACCACCGATGATGTCCAATGGGGAGACGTCCTGATTAATAATCTGGAACGAAAAACCTTATCGGCTCCATCCCGGAAGATCCGGGGAAGAAAAAGGGGGAGTCGAAGAAGGTCGAGAGAGAGGAAATAGAGTGATAGCGAGAGCAGGAGCGAGGAGCAGCTTGTGGGGTGGGGCGGGGAGCAAGTTGAGATTTGCCTGTGAGACGGTTTTCCTCTGTCCCTGGTGTTGTGTCTTTCGTCCCTATATTATTTTTTTTTAATCATCCTTTTTCCTTTTAAACTTTTGGATATTTATATACATGTGTAATTATTTGGAAATTCCGATAGTGGATATTCTTTTCCGAATTCTCTTTACCGAACCCGAGATTACCAAATAATCCCACAGTCGTGTGTTGAAATCATTCCCTATTTAATACGTGACACGTGCTTCATATTGTTAAGGAGAAAATCGACTCTCTGGCATTCAAGATCTGTAAATAAACTTCTGCACTCCTGTGAGGGAGGATTCTATGGAAAGAAGGAAGAGGACTTTTGTGTACTATTCGAAAAGCGTGACCCATACCGACATCTTGTGCCCAAAAGGAGAACTTTAACATTTCCATTTAAAAGAAAAAACCTCCTTGCAACTTGGGTACATAAGATCATCGCGTCGGTCTGATATTGAATCGATGATGGAGTGGCAATATTGAAAAGCAAATATTTAGGCGGTATTGGCAATAATGGCAAGATGTATCGACATCGTGCCCAATGTTGGTCCAGTATTGAGCCAATATCTGATGGTACTAGGGTGGTAACACTGGATAGGTTCTTGGTCGTTTCTTGAAAAGAAAAGTTTTAATTCCCCATTTGGCGATTCTTGCTCCATGATACTACCATAAAAATGATTTTTAAAATGCGAATGAAGAAGGTATCATGGTGCCATAACACTTCTATAATATTCACGCAACGTTGGACTTTCACCTTCAAAGTCGATGACATTGTGTCGACTATAGAGGAACGTTCCGAAAACGCTACTATGTTTCTTGGGTTCTTACATGGATTCAAAATCACACAAGTGAGTGATAACATTGTAAAATGAAGTGCAGGAGATTAGTTGCAGGAGATAGACTTAGCATCTGGAAGTGTTGAAGTTCCCCTCTGGGGCATTAGATAGAGGAGGGTATTTCGCTTTTCATATAGTACTCAAAGGTGCCCTTCTCTCTTCCCCTAGAAACATTCCTCACACGAGTGCTTAGTATCTCGCCATTTGCCTCGCCTGGTCTCATTATTGGAGTCTATAAACGCGGACACTTCATCATTTGTTATCAACATATTCGGGACAGATTCGCGAGGCCATAAAGAAGCTCATTTTCCTCATAAGAAGCATTTTGTAAGGCAGGTGATCTTATCCGCAGATGAGGTTTAGAAAATTGATGGCTTCCGTGATCTTCATCCATTGTTTCCTCATTTGATAGGAAAAAGAGAAAATATAGGACCGATTTCACAGATTCCCTCCATTAACCAAAAGAAAGTGACGGGAAGTCTCTCCTGACTCGGCCGATCCGAGTCGCATTGTCGAAATCGTTCGTCGAAGAGGGACGCGTAGTTTCAGCAGGCGATCACGAGGGTCTTGTACATGTACTGCCAGTGGATCTTTGTGGTGAGGGCGATACCCTCCGTGCGAGGGAGTGGTCATCACCTCTGGATGTCTGTCGGTAACTGCAAATACGCGTGAGTGGAGGTTGCTGGGGTGGGTCTCACCTATAAGAGCAAAGCATAGGCAGACTCGAAGGGTCGGATAGTCCGCCCATCCAAGAAAGCAATGAGTTCTGACCTGTTTCTCGAGATGGCAACTCCATCCCTCGCCTCGAACGCGGGCACGACGTAGGCGATCTTCTGTCTCCCCGTCTCTGGCGAGAAGAACCGTTCTAGCTTTGCGAATCGAAGGAAATCCTTCCTCATGCCCGGATCGTGAAGAAAATCCGCAACTAAGACGAACACGAACTCGATCCGTGCAGAACTCGATCCGACCCACGTTCCTCAGCAGATTGTGCGGGTACTGCACGTCCCGATGGGCGTGGTTCGTCCTCGCGTTTTGCGTCCCGGCCACCGCCGCCAGGACCGTTCGGCACGGGAGGCTCTCGTCGATTCCTTTCATCTGGACGTCCAGCTCGTCCGCCGTCAGACGGATGGGAAAAACTGGTTGAAAAGTCACGTTCTGCGACACGACCGGAAGCGTCGCTCGGAGGCACCCGATCACGCGCAGGGTCGAGTTCGCATTGGCCGGCGTCGACGTGAACGCCACTAGGGAAATCAGGCTCTGTAATACGGATGAGAGAGTTCCTGGCCGATGTAATAATTTTTTCTGTTCTGTTCGCGAGATCGTTGCGAGGATTCGCGTGAGGCAGAAGCTTCCTGATGATGCTGATTCGGCTTCCGAAAAGCCGAATCAGCAATCAGTATCGAGGAGAAAAAGACCTATCGAGGACATTTAGGCTCACTTCTCGAAATCGTCGTCCACACAAGCCGAAACTCCTCGTGGCCATGGCCAACGCGGAGATCTGTTTCCTTTTTCTTTGTGTAGTGAACAGCATACAACAGCAGATAACAAAAACATAAGTACCAGCCCAGGTACATATCTGGCATTCCACTGGCCCCTGTACCACTGGAATTATTACATATATTCAACGCATCCTAATCATCCAACCTAGAAATAAATAATATCATGTCAATGGTACGGCATAGGACTATGTGGGGAAAAAAAAATAGACAACTGCATATGTTCTCGTTGGTTCGCGCGTCCGCGTCGTGTGGAGACGGGAGGAGCGTATGTGTTGGATACCAGATGCGGCACTTCACGCGTACGCTTAGGAACCCCATCTACGCGGCCGGAAGCAGCTGCTCTCTCCCGTTGTCTACCCTCGCGCGTTAAAGTTTCGGCTCACGAAGGCCTTCAGGCCCTCCCGGGCGTGGGGATACGAGAAGTAGATGTCCTTCTTCGAACCCTCGTGGAGGATGCAGGTGTTGTCTCACTCGGAAAGGCGATAGCGACGAAACCATACTTCGTATGCATTATGTACTTTCTTAGTTATGGGGAAGGAAACTTCACTCACTCATAGGCAGATCGGCCGGAATCTCTCATCGAAGGAGGGCGCGGAGTTCCTGGAGACGAAGGGCTCGTATTCTTCCACTTCACTTCCGCCCAGATCCCCTTCTGCGCGGGCAGCAGCTTCCACCTCTTGGAATGTGTCGCTCTCTGGTGGAGGGAAATGGATGTTGAAAGTCACGTCACTTCCCATGGGCCGAATGATGACGCGCGTTTGGGGCGTATTGGGGCGTGTATGCTGTATTTCGTCGCGTCTCCTCCACATTTGAAGTGAAATAATGCTTGGTTGAGAAGGACACCTATCTTTATATTTGACGGATGGAAAGTGTCGATTGTTCGTTTGCAGATGCAAATTACGTGCGCCTATGTCGGAGGGTTCCTAGTAGGACGATGGAAACTCTCATTAATGAAAATCACAAATTGGGAAAATACACGTTTATTTAGTCCTGGTTTCCTCATCCTTGTAATGCCTGAATGTCACATTTGTGATCCTTTATGTTGTTTTTTTATGTGCGTTGCATTCACCTTAGTAAAGTTTGTATTTCGTTGCGGCGTCGGGGGGCCCACTCGTCTTTATGTTGGTTATCCACCGATTATTTGTCCACTAATTATTCGTCAACAAATAAATTTCCTACTAATTTTCTAACACAACATCCGCTGTTAAGCAGGTAAGCCTTGATATGTGGATTCCTGTACATTGCAAGGCGTTCCATGAATATGAATATTCTACCCAGTGCCATCACGTGCATTTATTACAACTTCATGAATTTCATTTCGTTCTTGCCATCCCATTCCCGTTTAAGTAGGAAATGCACAGATGCCATAAAAAAAAAAGCAAATGCGGCCCGTGGACACGAGGAGGAATGGTCTCGAAGTCAAGTTGAAGGATTTGGAGGGCACGCCCGAATGGCCTCGAAGTCAAGTTGAAGGATGTCGTTCGCGGTGGAGCGGATGATGGGAGACGACCGATCGATCGAGGAGGAAATTCCACGATGACGATTCATAAGCGATATTCAGCGCTGACGGATTCGCGTTTTCCGCCATCGGGAAACGGCGAATCACATCCGCATATTTTATCGTGTCATCAGCGTTTTTTTCTCCAGGAATTTGCATGCCCTTCTGCCATCCTGCAGATTTTTATTTTCAGAACTTTTTAGAGAAATTTTGAATCTCTCTCAAACCTCTCTCGCCAACGAAGCGAATAGAAGCTCAACGTCGTCCTCAAGAGCTTAATCTCGGCGGACCTCCGCCGCGGAATCCACCGCGGTCTTGGGATCTTCGTGCTGCATTTCTGTCGATTGCATTTCGTGGAATCCTTTTGGATATTAATTTGGCGGCGAGATACATAACTATAGTAAAGAAATATCCAAGAAAGGTCTGGATGTGAATTATATTCCAAATTATTTTCCATTTTTTCGATCCATGAATTGCAATTTAAATTTTTTTTCTTTAGTTGAGAACCACTCGTTCATGGAAAAGCCCGAGCCGTCCCCTCCTTTAAGAGAGTGTTCCACGATTTATTTGAGATAAACGGAATTCTCGTATAGTATAGTATCGAGAGACTTTCTCATGGACATAGGAGAAACAAGAAAATCACAGGTGAAAATATTTTCTGCAAGAGTCGCGAATTCCCCCATCTGATGACGGGATCTACAGGTCGGACATACCTGCCGCAGAGCTTCTTCTTTTCCCTCTGAGGTCGCTCGGAAAAACGAAGAAGTTGGCCGGCGGGCGAGGGCATGGACCTCGCGTGGATTTCGCGCTCGGAACATTGCGAATTTCTTCAAGCGTCACGTCGACTCGAGACACGAGGATGGATCCGCACAACGCTACCTTTCCGATAGAATGAAAAAAAAATTTTTTGCTTGAAATTAATTTTGGAATCGGTCCCACCCCACTTTGTCGCTGCGGATTGTTCCTCTTTTCTGCCTGCTGATGGACATGCGAGAATTTTTTCTTGGAAAAAGCATATATTGCAAAAATGCTCAACCTGTTCCCCACCTGGCCAACACCTCGGCAATCGAGGAAAACCTCGCGCCCATCAAGAAAGTAGTTTCACCCCCTCCCCCGTCCACCACCACCCCCGAAATACTGAACATGAATGTTACAAACTCAACAGCCTCAGGAAATTCCTGGATCCGGGGCCCGGCCCAGGGAGAGGCGCGCAAACTGCTGGAACGAACGGCAAGAACAACTTTCCAGGAGTGGCCGCATAACGGGAGGAAGCTTATTACCAAAAACAAGGAGAAGAAATTGCCACGAAAGTGTGAAACGAGAGAGATTCATGCCTCGGACTATCGGGGAATTAATTAAATAAAAACTTTTAAAAATCCAGGTATTGAAAAAAAAAATTGTCAGCTTCACTCGTCTGCAGACGGCAAGGCAAACCGACAATTTCAATGAAATCATTTCTTTCCCGACACAATCGCATTCTCTCGTTCTTAGCGACAGCTTTAATTAGGATTTCCTTGCAACGACTGGATTTTTTTCGATCCCGAAAATATCCCGTCGAACACGGCATTTCATCCGCAGCCAGGGGAAGGTTTTTTTCCCCTCGAGAATTCGCCGATTTCGGGAAAGATCTCCCACGAATCTCGAATTGTTGGGATTTTCAAGGCCTTCTCGCTGACACAGCAGTTTGTCACACATAACCCAACGATCGAAATCGCAGGAATTCGAAAACGTCTCGCTCAACCCGCAGAGAGAGTATGTGGACGTGCCCCTCTCGCCTACGTCTTCAAAGCCATTGCATGTTTCAGGGTTCCACATTTACACAACACTCAAAAACGCAGATGGGACAAACTGCCTCACGAAACACCCATCGAAGAATCCAAACAAGCCACCTTCTGCGGAGTACTGGAGATAATTCCAGCTGTATGAAGTTCTGACAAGCTATTGCGGGTACTTTTGGCTTCATCGACCGTCAATTGTGTGAAATTTTTTTATTCCAAGCCGCTGTCAGACGGATAGCACAGTCATGCTCAAGAAAAACGCCTCTCTAACGTTCAACGAACATCCATCCAGACCATCGCGCATTCATGATAAAACGGCACCTTAAACGAGGGTCCTAAATCCGCTCATCGCTGAACCTTGAACCTCTTCGAGACGGGATTTTTTCTGCTTCTTTTGGTGTTTATTTCTTACAACGTGCTGGTAATAATAATTGATTTTTCTCCTTGTTTCGCTTCTTGATTGCGCTCCAGAGCATCCTTCACTCAAGTTGGTTGCTTTTGAAAAAAACGAATTCTCCACCAAATTCGCGGAAATACGATTTCGATGAGTTTATCAAAAGCCGGTCTGTCCTTCGATCCGGTTTCATTGCCAAGCTTGATGCCGAGTAGGTTGGAGTCCAAATGAATTTCGGCAATTTTTGCAAATAAATAAATTAGGTGATGAAAGTATTGTTTTCTCTTAGTTTTCCTCTCCAGGATGTATTTATGTATATTCTGAGATTCGATACGTCGCGCTTTAAACAATCAATCTGAAATTTGCAACCAAAATAATGAATTTATGCTTTAAAAAAATTTCCACAATAAAAACGAGAGGAAATTGGATCACACTGACCAAAGTATAGACATGCACAAGTTCTGGCAGAGAATCGGTATTGGCAGGCAGCTAACAGCAAAAAGGAATTTTGATTTAGCTGCTTTTCCCGGTATGTTTAGGTAAAAAAGAAATTCATGACAGCGAAAAAATGACAATTTTTTTTCTTCTTTACAATATGAAAACATACAAGCAATTGGGTCTTTTCGATTGTGAAGGAGACCCAAAGAACGCTTGAGTTCGACGAAAAACGCGGAAAATCAGGAAATTTCCTCCTCTGCTCCTTCTTTCATAAATTCCAGGGGGAAAAAATAACAAGCTAGATCAGTTGGATAGAAAATTCGATAATCGATTAAAAGAGATGCTCATGGTTGACCATTATTGCTCTTTCGCCCTTGTGAAGGAGATTCACATCCGCGTATTCTCTCTCATCATTGTATTTTCCTTCTCGAACCGGAATTTACACGCTCAATATCTCCCTTTCATCATTCTCCCCAAAACTCCTGAAAATATGTCTTTTCCAGATGAATTTCAAGATTTCCTGCAATGACGCTACCCCTCACCCCCAAAGAATTCGTGATGCCTGGGATGATGGGAACAGGGAGAGCGCACTTGCCAGCCGATGAGCTGAGGGAGAGCAAGATAAGAAAGACTGTCGACTTTTTGGTCTGTCAAGGAGCTTCCGTTTCCACTTTAGTCTGGCGTCTGTAAGCGCGAGCCGGTTTCGATTCCATTCTTGAAAACTCAATGCTTGTTTTCGATATTAGTCCTGGAGTCAGCCTGAACCCGATTTTTCGATTTGGATGCCTTTCAGGAAAAAATCTCCATGTGTTCCATTAGCAGTCTCTCTTCTATGCGAGTAGGGATCGGTCCACCTTCGTCTGGATGGACTACTTAAAGCTTAGCGTGCACATGAGTCTTTCTTCGATCGCAAGGAGACCCCAACGAACTACCGATTTTAAGAACAGATGCGAGAAATTGAGAAATTCCATCCTCACGCATCTGCCTTTAAAAAACCTCGCACTTGGAAAGGACATTCGTTTCTGGGTGACGAAAAGGTGTTCGTTTTCAGCCACCTTCCAATATCTTTTCAGCATCAACCAGAACCAGATCACAATCGTTAATGACTCATTTCGCTGAGATATTTTTTTCTTTTGAAACGGCCAATCTTGCCGATATCAAGAATTGTCCCAACGAGTCCTCCCACGGCTTTTCACCAGCAAGCATGGGAAAACTTTCCGCTTGACGATCTCATGTACCTTTGGAACGTCCCTTGCAAATTAAGGAGAAAAATTCCTTTAGAAGGGCTTCGATTACTCTGCAGTTCGCCTAACACGCCTCATCGACCAAAAAAAAAATCGTTTAATTTCATTGTCCTGAATTTCTTTTTTACCCCCACATTCCCGGAAAAAAAGAAAAATCAAAATTCCATATTACGGATGGCTGAATACTGATAAATGATTATCTGTCATTACCTCTGCATGTCTGTACTTTAGTCAATTTGGTCCCATTTCTCCTCGTTTTTGTTGTGGAAATTTTTTTTATACATAAAGTCATTATCTAAATATTTTGGTTACGAATTTCAGATTGATTCTATGAAGCGCGACGTATTGAGTCTCAGAATATACATGGGGACATATTGGATTAGAAAACTAAGAGAAAACTCATGACTAAAAACAACAATTTTATCACCGACTTTATTGATTTGCACAAATTGCTGAAATTCATCTGGACTCCAACCTCCTCGGATTCAAGCTTGGCAATGAAACCGGATCGATGGACAGACCGGCTTTTGATAAACTCATCGAAATCGTATTTCCGCGAATTTGATGGAGAATTCGTTTTCAAAAGCAACCAAATTGAGTGAAGGATGCTCTGGAGCGCAAGCAACAAATGAAACATCAATTATTATTACCATCACGTTGTAAGAGATGAACACCAAAAGAAGCAGAAGAAATCCCGTCTAAAAGAGGTTCAAGGTTCAGGGATGAGCGGATTTAGGACGCTCGATTGAGGTGCCGCTTGATCATCAATGCACGATGGTCTGGAAACAGGAAGCTCCTTGACATACCAGAAAGTCGACAGTCGGAACTATCCTGCTCTCCCTCAGCTCATCGGCTGGCCAGTGCGCTCTCCCTGTTCCCATCTTCCCAGGCATAACGAATTCTTTGGGGGTGAGGGTTAGCGTCATTGCAGGAATGCTTGAGATTCATCTGGAAAAGGTATATTTTCAGCAGTTTTGGGGGGAATTGTGAAAGGGAGTTATAGAGCGTGCAAATTCCGGTTCGAGAAGGAAAATACAATGATGAGAGAGAATACGCGGATGTGAAACTCATTCACAAGGGCGAAAGAACAGCAATGGGTCAACCATGAGCATCAATTTTAATCGATTATCGAAATTTCTATCCAACTGTTCCAGCTTGTTATTTTCTCCCCTTGGAATTGAGGAAAGAACTATTAGAGGAGGAAATTTCCTGATTTTCCGCCTTTTTCGTCGAACTCAAGCGTTCTTTGGGTCTCCTTCACAATCGAAAAGACCCAATTGCTTGTATGTTTTCATATTGTAAAGAAGAAAAAAAATTGTCATTTTTTCGCTGTCATGAATTTCTTTATTACCTCAATATACCCGGAAAAGCAGCTAAATCAAAATTCCTTTTTGCTGTTAGCTGCCTGCCAATACTGATTCTCTGCCAGAACTTGTGCATGTCTATACTTTGGTCAGTGTGATCCAATTTCCCCTCGTTTTTATTGTGGAAATTTTTTTAAAGCATAAATTCATTATTTTGGTTGCAAATTTCAGATTGATTGTTTAAAGCGCGACGTATCGAATCTCAGAATATACAGTACATAAGGACAACCTGGAGAGGAAAACTAGGAGAAAGCAATACTTTCATCACCTAATTTATTTATTTGCAAAAATTGCCGAAATTCATTTGGACTCCAACCTACTCGGCATCAAGCTTGGCAATGACACCGGATCGAAGGACAGACCGGCTTTTGATAAACTCATCGAAATCGTATTTCTGCGAATTTGATGGAGAATTCGTTTTCAAAAGCAACCAACTTGAGTGAAGGATGCTCTGGAGCGCAAGCAAGAAGCGAAACAAGGAGAAAAATCAATTATTATTACCAGCACGTTGTAAGAGATAAACACCAAAAGAAGCAGAAAAAGTCCCGTCTCGAAGAGGTTCAAGGTTCAGCGATGAGCAGATTTAGGACGCTCGATTAAGGTGCCGTTTTATCATGAATGCGCGATGGTCTGGATGGATGTTCGTTGAACGTTAGAGAGGCGTTTTTCTTCAGCATGACTGTGCTATCCGACTGACAGCGGCTTGGAATAAAAAAATTTCACACAATTGACGGTCGATGAAGCCAAAAGTACCCGCAATAGCTTGTCAGAACTTCATACAGCTGGAATTATCTCCAATACTCCGCAGAAGGTGGCTTGCTTGGATTCTTCGATGGGTGTTTCGTGAGGCAGTTTGTCCCATCTGCGTTTTTATGTGTTGTGTAAATGTGGAACCCTGAAACATGCAATGGCTTTGAAGACGTAGGCGAGAGGGGCACGTCCACATACTCTCTCTGCGGGTTGAGCGAGACGTTTTCGAATTCCTGCGATTTCGATCGTTG
>CAJPEV010002789.1:0-38941 GCA_905338385.1 Darwinula stevensoni
GATCAGGAATGAAATCGGCTATGGAGATGGAGTTGGAAGAAAACGACATCCACACCAAGCAGTTCCAGGAATTGGGAACGCGTGTCCTCCCTAAGTTGCTCTAGGTCAGAAATACAGTCAGTTACAATGCGGCGGGCAAGGAGATGCCAAGAGCGAATGAAAAGGGCTTCATACAAACCCTTCGTCTGAAAGAGCCCCAGTATTTCTAAGAGGAAAACGAGTCTGGTTTAATCGATGAAGTCAAGAAGGGAGACGCACGAAGAAAAAAGGCTGGGCGAACCGATCATTTCCAGGAATTGAAGAAACTCGTCCGTGTTCAGTTTGTCTGTAACGGAAAAATTAGCCGAAAGACATAACGTGGGGATACAGACACGAAGGAACATGAATATTTTCGAGAGAAACACCTTGGGAGAAAATCTTGCTGCGGAAGAGCCAGTTTTCCTCTGGAAGAAAAACATAACACGTACAACTAACCAATAAAATAGCATAATACAAATGCCTTTCCGGTACTAGCTTCTAAAAAGGCTGAGCCGGAACAGGACGACATCATTTCCCCCCCAATTTTGCGCGCGTCAACGTATTCAATACCCAAAACGCTACAGGCATGAAATACTGGAACGAAATTGAATAAGTCTTCCTCTCGTCTGAATGGTGCTTCAGGAATCACTAGAAGTACGTCTATACTCCGAAAAGCAGAGGACGTAAGTGTACAGCCGAAAGATTTGTACGACTCAGTCCCGGCAGGGTTGAGGACGAAGGAAAGTAAAAAACAATAACGAACCATGAATATCCATGAATTCGCGACGAACGTCAGCCTCAAGTCGGTCTGCAAGATATACTATAGATATAATGAGAGATAGCATCTGAAAGGGGATGAAGGAAGGGAAAAAAGCCCATACAGAAAGCATTGAGCAGAGAATGAGTTCGAATCACCCCAAGTTCCGCTGAAAAAAAGTAGAGTCATGAAATGATGCCAGTGATAGAGACTAGTAAACATAAAAGGGCCTACTCAAAATTGCAGAAAAATTGCGAGTGCAGATCTGCCCGAGCTCCCCTGTAAGAGAAAAAATAGATATTGATATATGAAAAAAGAGAGCTGCCAGAGAGAAAAAGGAAAAAAAAAGGTTCTTACCGATAATATTCAGGAGTCGTGAAAGTTCGACTGGATCTAGCTCATCTTTATGGGAACGAAAAATGTGAAATTGAAAGAGGCCAGGAGGGGTGACGCTCAAAGGGGGAAAAAAAATATTTTACCGATGTTTTCTAGCAATCGTCGACGAGCGACAGGATCTAGTTCGTCTGAACGTGAGAGAAAATGAATAAATTAAAAGAGACTGAGTGGGGGGCGGACAAAAAAAAATTATTTTCTCACCAATGTTTTTCAGCATTCGTTGATAAGCGACAGGATCTAGTTCATCTGCATGGGAAAGAAAAATTGGAAATTGGAGGTGTAGGAGGTACTTATTAAGAATCACCTTGCTAATTAGGTCGGACGGATGAACGCATGTCTTGAAGTAAGGGTTATAAAAGACCGCGCGAGCGAGAAGAGAGGGAGAGCGCAGAGAGAGAGAGGGGGAGAGAGTAGAGCAGGGTAGTCAGATCGAGCAATGTAGAGGGAGTGATTGTGTGTAGGAGTGTGTGTCAAGGTAGTAGTTGGATCGAGGGCCATGTAGTCAGAACAAGAGAGCCATGTAGTCAGAACACAGTAGTTGTTCCACCGTGAAGGTGGAACAACAATAGTAACAACCCCCATTGAGAGTTGGCGGATGTTGTGAGAGGCGGTGTGTGTGAGCGGAGAGGAAAAACATCTGATCGAGAGTTGAGAGTTAGTGTAGGACATCGTCCCACCCCACGTTAATAACCATACAGGTATAGGTCATTTTGTATCCCTTATTCAGTCACTTTTGTACGCAATAGAAGTTTAAGTACTTCTTCAATATCCCATTTCTGATTCTTGTCAACATTGTTCTCATCCAATCCTGGTTGTCAGCGACTAACAGTAATCATATAATAAATTCATTATATTATTAAGAAGGAGTCAACGGAGTCATTCTAACCTCGAACACGCTGGCGTTCTGTTAGTGATTAATAGTAAATTACGATCACGTCAGAGCCGCCTACAGAGGAGGCCAGACGGGGGGACGGACAAAGGGGAAAGACATTTTCTTACCGATGTTTTCCAGTAATCGTCTATGATCATCCATATCCTTCCTCGCTGTAAGGTCATTCGGGGAAATTGTGATCAGTCCTAACTTTTTGGTACTTGGAAAATGCAATATGCCATCAACGAACTATGCACTAAGAAATACTCCCGTACTTCTTAGATTTAGTACTCCATAATCATGCTAATTGTGGTTTGTATATTAAGTCACCGGTTCAACTGGGAGATATTTCATTAAATATAAGAGTACCTCCTTTCGACTCTAATGCTTAATTCGGCGCACCTCATTCAACTTTCCCTGTATGATCAGTGCTGCAGAATAAAATTCCAATTTCCGTATCATGGCGAGGTATAAGGTGGCCCAAAAGAGCCTGAAACCCTGCTTTCAGATTTTTAAAATTTCTTTTATTTCAAGATTCATCAGCCAAATTTCTTTGAGGCAAACGTCCATCTATTTCTTACTTACAAGCAAAATTTTGCTACGTTTGAACAAACAATTGTGGAGGAATAAAAATTTTTCCGAGAGGCACTCTGAATTTTCACAGCTTAGAACTTAACTGCCCCAGAAGTAAAGAAAAAATTTGACCCCATTAAGCTTTCTGAGAAGTGAAAATTCAAAGTGCCTTTCGGAAAATTTTCATTTCTCCCAATCCTCTGTCCAAACGTAGTCAAATTTTGAATAAAAGCCAGTAATAAATCGAAGTTTGTATCCCGTTAATTTGGCAAATCGAAAGTAAAACTTTTTAAATGTAAAATTCTAAAAGACAGGGATTCTGGTTTTTCTTAGGCCACCCTGTATGTTTCATGCTCTTTCCAATAAGTCACTTCTGGGGTTCCATTCATACAAAGCTGGGCATAGGAAGACCGATCGCACTTACCCCGTAAAATTGGGCATCGGGGTAAGTGTGAACATTTGTAATGTGACTCTTTCTCCAGTCTTCAGGTCTTATTAACTTGTCTCACTCAGCGACTTAAATTCAACTACGTTCCTGAGGCTGAAGCCACTCCTTGCTTGAAGTTCCCTGTCTGATTGACACATTGTGCTTTGACTAAAAAATTCATGGAATGGTCTTTGACCTATACTCACTGGGTCCTGAAATTTGCCTACATGCATCCACTGTAGCTTGAAGAATGGCCTTGGAACTTGCAACGCTTCTGTCGGTTTGAGATGCCTATTCCAGTCAATGAAGAGGTTGTTGGACGTTTTCCTAATTCGATTAATTACAATTTATCAGACTGGCTGCAAAAGGGTGGGGTTAAATGTAACCACTGAAAGAAATCTGACGTCAGGAGAAAATGCATAGAATTCTTACCATACAAATAGATGCAAATTTTAGAGATAGGTTTGTAAGAAAGCAAAAAATAAATTGGATGTCTACTTCTATTGTCTGCCAAGTCCCGAAGCCAAAGTCTGTTCCATTCATTTAAAAGGTATTTTTCTTCCATATTTTTTCGATTGAGAGAGTAAGGGCACATTTGATCATCAGAAAAAATTATTTTGACAATTACTTCCAAACGAAACTAGTGCCTATTCAATTCCTTTCAATGGTATTTTGTCACTTCCCATACTGTGAACGTTGGAAAACTACTCGGAGTAAATGTGATCAGCATAAAAAAGTCCTGACAGAAAAGTGCATGCCGTTTTGCGCCCAAATTCTGAAATTTGCTCATTTTAGATATATCACCAAGCCTCACCACTATTTGTTTGATTTTCTCTTTCCAAGATCGGTCTCACCCTTAAAACAAGTATGACCACTTAAAAAGTTGCTTAAGTGGAAACGCTCACAATAATAAAATAGTTTGCCTACAGGTTTATTATTATTATTATATAGGTATTAAAATAAATCGTGTGGACTGTTTCAGCCGAACTGCAATACCCTAGCATTATTGACATTGTGATCACATTTGCCCCGTTCGCTTTTTTCCGTCCCCCTGCCGGGCCTACCCAGAATTTCGGCATTTTCCTTTTCCATGCAGATGAGCTAGATCCTGCCGCTCGTCGAAGATTGCTTGAAAACAACGGTAAGAAAATTGTGTTTCCCTTTGTCCGTCCCAGGGTATATCGTGAGAAAAAAAATCGGAACTGCACAAATGATAAGAACCCCAATGTACGAGTCATTGGTACAACGCCAAGCGCCCCACCTCTTTCCCCCCTCGCGGAGCGCGAAGAATTAGAACTACAGGGTGCGGCCGGTCTTTTGGCAGTGATTTTAAAGGGCTACAACTTCTTTTTCGTGCCCACAATAGTTTTGAACAAAAGCTTGTTAGAAAGCAGACGCACTAAAGAACACCCTCCCAAAATTTCAGCCACAACGGTCAACCCATGTCGGCACAGGAGGAGGGTAGAGCAGCAATACTCGCTGGACTACGCGCCGGGAAAACCGTTAAGGAGATTGTGGACTTCACTGGCGCGTCCGAGCGAACCGTTTTTCGGATCAAAAAGGCCTTCAAAGAAAGCGACGGCACCATGACGTCTGCGCGCAAGAAACAGAGACGTAGAAGCGACGCCAAGGATGACACCTTCGTGAGAAAGGTCAAGAAGGCCGTTGATGCCGACCCAGGCCGCTCAATGAGGTCCATCGCAGCGGATTTGGGCGTGCACGAAAAGACTGTCAGGCGAACTGTCACTGAACAACTCGGGTACACTTCCTTTGNTCCTTTGGATTATTTTGTGTGGGGCGTTTGCGAAAGAGATGTCAACCGACGCCCCCATAACACCATCGCAAGCGTCAAGTCCAAGATTGCCCAAATAATGGGCGAAATGGACCCGGACGCCGTAAGAAGGGCCTGCTCTAAGTTTCGCGCCAGAATCGAGGCAGTCATAAAAAACGCCGGGGACTTTTTCGAATAAATTGGTGGCTTATTCTTGAAAGAGGCACTGTTTCAATTTTTTTGAAAAACGGTTGAGTATTACCAGAATTAAGCACATATTTGTCCTTTCTAATTTCACTGCCAAAAGATCGGCCGCACCCTGCATATTAAAGTCAGAAATGTAATTCCAGAAATGGGGGAAGCCTCAAGGAGCAACGGAACGGCTGGAGAGGTAATACATTACCCTATTCACATCTACACAAATATAATTAAGTCTGGAGTGACTGCTAATTTAGTTTCAACCCTGTACCCTGTATTTTATATTTCTTCAAGGTGTTCGTTGCCGAATTTCATCTAACCGTGCTCACCAAATCTGCACAACAGTAACATTCCCTCATCCTTAACCCTTTGAGGAATACGTTTTTTTCTTAACCTTTTGAGGAGTGGGTTGTTCTGGAGGTGTGCGAGCGCTTTAAATTGAAAGCCATTCACAGAGAAGCGGGACGTTTCGGTACGTTCATACTCATGAAAGGGTTAATCCTTTCAAATCGTCAAGTACTCTTGCGATACTGCAAAAAAAAAACTGGCTTCCTTTGAATTCCTTGGCGCGCAATGATTCACTTTCACTAGATAATTATCATTTACTGCAAAGAAAACTTGATAAATAGACGTTGCGAATTGGGAAGTAGTGGGCTGAAAGAACCACAAATGCGGAGAATTTGATTTCCACCTTAGCGGTTGGATATCTGGCTGATGTAGTTTCTGGTGAGGTAAATTCCAACCCCTCATACAGGGTGTTCAAAGAGAAACGCCACCCTTGGAGAATGCATGTTTATTAGCAATGTTAATTGCAAAAATTGCTGAATGTGCTGGCCATTATGGTTTGCGCATAAGTGTAAAAGACGAATCATGTTATCGAACACTTGTTTTAATGTTTCTTTTGATATGATATTTTGATTCTGCCGTCTACTGTACGTTGAATTTTGACCTGAAGCTCTTCCAGTGTATGAGGGTGTTCTTTAAAAAAGAAAAAAAACATATGAGATCAGATGCCATCGGGTGAGCATAAGCCCCGAGGAAAACTAAACATTTTAAATGATTCAGTAGGCGAGCATTAGAAATATCGTGGTCGAACAGGTAGTCTTTAGGACATATTTAGGCCTACGCTCACGCTACGTTTTAGCCTACGTTTTAGACCCTGGATAAATGGGAGGATTAACGTAAGGCTCCAGGCCAAAATTGATAAACTAGGGCATTTAATTCGCGGACAGGGTCGGGCAAGGGCAGGATTCCGCGAATTAAATGAAGTCATCGTACTTTCGGATGATCATTAGCGAAACCTAACCCTCAAGGCGAATGTCTATTGTTTTAGCCGTTGACGTTCCCGTAGCCGTGAATACGCCTAACTTCTATGTACGAGAATGGGAACGGAAGCAGCGCGAAGACTTGCAGTTCCTCGCCTCTCCATCATGCCGTATTGGCCAGAACACCCATACGAGAGATAGACCGATATATCGGTCGATCTCTAATTATTGCATACGCGTATGTAGTCATGATTGTTCTAGAGAAATTTTACGAAAAATTGTGAATTTGTCGTGGGATTGTGCTTTCTTGTGTATAGTGAAAAAGGTAGAACGATCTAAATTTTGCGCAGTATTTTGTAGGATGTGCTTTCATATGACGTGCGTGTAGTATGTCGAGACTTAATCTGGGATATAACTCTTTGATTTGCCTGGAAGAGGTCCTGGAATAATTCCTGGAATTCCACCTGTAGCTTCAATCTTCCACTCAAAATCTTTTCAGAAGTTCAAATTCAAAGTTTCGTGCAGAATGGGAAAGTTACATTTGAGTATATTCTGCTTTTTCAGGGCTCTGGACATACGTGCAAGAACTGCACAGAGTTTTCAAGCCTTGCAAAATTGAAGAACTATGAAAGAAAAGGAAGTTTGGACATTCGAAATTACCTCAAAGTTTACATGGGAGCTGACGATGAAAGACCGCTGATGGACGCAGCAAAAGAATATGTGAAACAGCATTACCCAGAAGCCTATGAAAAGGCGTATTCCTTGCCTGAGGAATATATCTTGAAGACTAAAGATGTCAACTTGTTGCACCGCACAGCAAAGAAAGGCGAAGAAGTGAATATGCCCCCAGATAAGCAAGCAGTTGCCAAGGTATTCGATAAAGTGAAAGATGCCTTCAGGAAAATACCTTCCCTCACAATCTACGATTATGCATTCACGGACACGTTGCTCAGAGGAATCAATAAAAAGCAGAAGGACGAGTTCATAAACATTTCCGGGATAACCAAGGATGACCTGGAATCTGGAGATCATGATGTCTTCGGAATTGGAATATCTCGGGACGAAATCATCGGCATTTTCTTTCAGATTAAAGGGACATCCCCAAATAGAAACCCCAAAGGAATCCGCGCTTCGCTCGGAAAGGCAACGAAGCAAATCCAAAAGGACTTCAACATTTTCCAGACTTTGTGTGGTGACTTTCTCAATTCAGCAGTGAAGCTGGCAGGTTTTGCATCTTTTCCGATGCTTTCGAAATCAGACCTGCAGAAGGCGATCGCGTGTGACGATTGCAGGAAGCGAATCCTCACCTCGGATGAACTGGCTACGTTAGGGAGTTTCGAAACATTTCTGAAGGCACACAATATTGCGTTGGAGAACTCTAGGAGCCAGGATACCTCCAAGAACGAACTCAAGAAGACCTTCGGGAACATCTTTGACCTCTACGTTTCTGCAGCATCATTCATCGATTTTCCACGAAACCCGACTCAGCATCTCCATAAGAGTGAGGAGCATATGCAGAAGATGTTGCTGATTCTTACTCCTCAACAGAGGGAAACAGTGAAGAGCAAAGAAAATATTTTCGTATGTGGAGGTTCAGGGACTGGAAAAACATTAGTCCTCAAGAAAAGAGCGAAAAAGATGGCGGAGGAATGTGAAGGTGAAGTGCTAGTGATAAATATCGTCGGGGGACTCCTGACCGAGGAATTCCGACGTGACCTGCAAGGTGAGATGAAAATTCACATATTCAAGCAAATCTCTTTATCCTGTTGTTAGCTGGAAAATTAATATGTACCTTGGAGTCGCTCTGAATAATACTGCAATTCGGTCGCAATGTAGCGCGGCATCCCGGCAGTTTTGAACACTTAACTCCAAGATCGATAATGTTGCTGTTGGGGTTCATTTATATGAGGCGAAAGAAGATACGATGGAGGCGAGGTGAGTTGCTGTATTAATATTGGGAGGGGGGGGGGGTTGTTTCTGGCTTCTCGGTATTGACTTGTTTATGTGCATTTTTAGTCGCAAAATACTGTATGTTGCTGTCTCACGCGTTTCCGTGAATCGTCCATGAGAACTGCAGGCTAATTTAAAAGAAATAAGGACATTATTTAGCTATTAAAACGAAACCTCTCGCAAAAAAATAGGGTAATGATGGTGCCGAATAGTGTTCGAGTCGAAACTTGATGTGGAAAGGATTGACTATGGCGTTTTACAGAGTCTCTTAGGGGTTGTGGATCCCCGGAGTCTGTGCTTTCATCTAGAGGTGATGGAAATTCCTCTTACTCTGCAAGAATTCTCCATATACCAACTCTACCTTGGCTGGGTGGCTAGGTGACCAGGTGAAACAGACAGACGTGGGGTGGCACGTTTGGAGATCTAGCGGGAAGTTATTTCGAGGGACGTCCAGCCCCTAGGCCTAAGTAGGCTCACTGTACATCTAGCCGTCGCCATGTTTATAAGTGCAGGCATTGTTTGGTTTTGATGTAACCCATTTGTTAAGTTTGAAACACATAATGGTCGTTAAATGTTGGAATATATTCTCTGTAACTTTAAAGCAACCTTCGAACTCGTGTTGTGAGAAGGGGATTGCGCAACCCGGAAGAAAATCATGCCATGCCGTCTTTCGTCTCGTGTTGTTCGTGGTGGGAGTTCGTCCCAGTCAGTCCTTCTCGTCAGCCGTGCCTGCGATCCCGTCTGGGCTCTCCTCTGCAGTCTACGTCCGGCTCTTCCCGTTGTGTGGAACTTAGCTACACTTTCACTACGCAAGACCACCTCAACTCCTCCATCTGTGATATTTGTTTTCTTTCTTAATTTAACTGTAATTAAATACCTGTTTTCCTTGTTGTTTGAACACCGTTTTATTTGTCATCAGTCGTCTCCTTAGACGGCTTGTCCTGTCTGTGGAGTGAGGCCAGAACCCTTTCCTTTTGCCTCCGATTAACCGCTCGTGCTAAATTATCTTTCTCTTGTTTTCGGCCTAGATTTAACGTTAAAAGTCCAATTTTAAGGCTCTCCACACGACATAACCACCAGCGATGGAGCCTGGTTGACAAGGGCGATCACAGCAAGAATATCACTTTCGTAATGCGGGATTTCTTAACAAGCTTTTGTTTTGCATTTATGCCAGCGGGGAAGGGACGAGGCGTGCAAAGTCCCTCTGTATGGAAGTACCTCAAAATCTTCGGCGGGCTTCCGATTCCTCAAGGCTCGTGGGGTTCCATGTCGAAGTCAATTGGCAAGATAAGGTCTCCACGGGCAACCTTAGTTTTCGAGACGCCTATCCAGACAAGAAAGCCTCAAAAGTAATGATTTGTGGCGGTCGTGCAGCCAGATCCCACACGAACATTCTCCAAAAATACGCCTCGCAAAAAAACGGTGACTAAAACCTTCATCAATAACCATACCATTCCTTCAGCTGTCAAAGTTAAAGTGCAAATGCAGAGGGAAAAAGCACAGCAATAAACTGCAATGCGGCCGTCTGACTGATGCCTTTATCATATATGCAAGGGTAAACTTCTTTTCTGCCCTTGTTGATGCAGATAGGGAAAAGGATCCTGAGGTTTTCCGGCGCAACTTGCGCGACCCCTCTCTGCATCACGATCGTAATAAACATGCTTTGATCGAGGATGGAGAGTCACGGACTTGCCGATTCCATCCTCAGGAAGTGTGTGGTTGAGAGAAGTGTAAGGAGAATCACGACTTACACTTCTTCCATGACTCTCACGTGTCCTCTCCTTATTGCCCTCTACCAGATTGAGTGCCTCCGATGTGGGGATGAATGTTATCAATACATTCACCCTCGGTAAAGGTCATGATAACTTTACTCGAGGCTGCTCATAACGTTTATATTCGCCACCGTTCGAAGTCTACAGTTAGAGCGCTTACACTATTGCGTGTTGACAAGCCTTGCCGTTTTTCAGAGCGCGACTAATTGGGCATCTGAATTATATGGAAGTCAGTATTATTGGCTCCATGAATTCTCGAAGTAGATAACAATGTTCTTCGTGGGAACACTGGAAGCAGAGAATATATTCATAACGGTCACCACTGACTGAAGAAACGTCACGTTGAAAACCCAGAAATAATTTATTCATAGAGAAAAACATGACCTTCCAGAAAATAATTTATAAGCTCTTGCAGTATGAAGCAGGTGAACTTTTATACGGCAACATAGCTAATTCTACAATGTCTACTTCAAACAGCTTTGTTTTTACCTTACCGCCCAGGGGCAACGTGAAGTATTCACTATACCAACCAGGAAACCTTGCCATTAGATGCATCTTAGTCATCACCGAGTAAAGCAGAGCAGGATTTGTTAGTTTCATTCCACCAATCATTTTACAGAGACAACTCATGAAAGCATAAGTAGTAATAATGTTCAGAGGCAATCAACTTGAATGTTTTGATTTCTCCCTCTGGCTATTATTGCCGAGGATGCACGATTTACTATTGAAAATTTTAAAGGTAGAATTACTGAATTGTGTTCGGATTCTGATCTCTTTAATTGTACAAAGCCGCGTAAAAGTTGCTTCGGCGCAGGCTTTAAACTCCTGATCCGCAACAAGCATTTCTTCCTATTATTATTGACCATTCTTCTTATGTAAAAATGTGACATCAATTGCATCGAGCAAAGGCAACGCTGGCACTTGCAGAGGAGAAGCAACTCCAATTTCGATTATGAGGCAGGCGAAAGCGATGCCCCTGCATGCATATCCAACACGAAAATGAACTCTATCCGGGCCGACGATGGTTCTAAGTTCATCCAGCAAACGCAATGCATGCAACGGTTTTACATCTTAATCTGGCAAATATGGTTACCTCAAAGCTGTTGTACGGATATATTTATGCAAGCTATTTGTGACTGCTACCTCACATCAATGGAGTACGTGACAGTGAATAATGGAGGAGAAATAGCAAGATTCCCAAAAGAAGAAAACGGATGCGTTTCACCGAATGTGAAACATGAGTAGACGAGTTTTTGCTTCGGACAAGCAAAAACCCAAGTACTAGATACGAACCATCATCGGTCCCTCTGGCCTTTGCAGTCACGTATCAACCAGCTATTACGTCAACTTAGTGGCGGAATAATATATACTTCATGTCTCATAAGAAATTACAACAGACTAATCTAAGGTAATACCCCCGCTCCGTGTCGGCGGCACCCCAGGCAGAGGAGATGGGGGGGGGGGGGGGAAGGTCCGTTCGATCAAGACATACAATCCCCGAACTGGTATATGAGGGTATTCCCTTCTTGAAGGCGAACGCTGCTAACATTCTCATCAGTTCACTAGCGCTGAGTCACGAAGGGGTCTGTTCTTTAGGCACACTTCAGAACAAGAATCTTCGGGGCTCATCAGCTGCATGTGGAGACTTTTCAGCAGTACAGCGAAAAAACATGACACATCAGAAAAGACCCAGAGTTTCCTTTTCTTTCTTTTACAGAACTGGAAAAGACTCATTTCACTTGTTTTTCAATATCGCATGGCACGCTGGAGAATTAAACAAAATTCTTTAAAGAGTAAGTTATATTTTTTTTTTTTTTTACAGGCATCGAGGTTGATTACTTATATAAGTAGCCTTAATTATATATATATTTCTCGCTTTCGTCTTTTAAGGAAAAAGAAAAGACGTAGCACTTTCCAGTCAAGCGACCGAGTTATATTTGGTCGAAAGATATATGTGCATCTTCAACACCGCTTATCACGTGGCAAGGGTTGAAGAAAAGGGAAACTCCTTGAAAATTAGTTTTCACATTAATTCATCTACTTATTGACGCGCATGAACGGATTAACGAGTTTCCTACTGCCCCCACCTACTTGCTAGCAAAACCCCAGCCAAGAGAACGAGTTTAACTCTAGTCTGGCTTATTGAAGAAACAAGAGAGGTGTAATATAAATGGGAGAACTACCAGTAAGTAAAGAAACGATGAAAGTAATGGTATTCCACCTGTGAACCGGTGTAGCGGAGAGCGGCTCGAGATGTCCCTTCAGCCCAGTGGCCTGGAGGTCAAAATGAAGGAATCCATTTAAGCGCGGTTAAACCGCGGGAGTAACTATGACACTCTCGTCTCAGTTACCCGGGCACATTACTGGAGGACACCTGGTACAGTTCCATAAATGGAAGGGGCAAGGAGGAAGTAGTATCGTCCCCCGGGAACAGATTGCAAATTTGGTCCCAACCTGCAACCAACTGGAGAAACACACATACTCCCTGCGCCGTCTTCGGTCTAACAGACTACACTGGAGGCCTTCATCCTTCACCCACCGTTAATAAGCCGCTGTTTGTCATTCTTATAACTCTAACCATATCAATGCCAATTTAACGAAGACAACCTCGAAGAACATCATAAAGTAATTTTTAACCCCTGAAGTTGGAGGAAACATCTGCACCACACCCGATGACCTCAACAAATATGCACCTGAAGACCTTTATAAAATGCTAGACGGAAGAGGTCTCCGATTTTCCAGTTTATTTTCATGTATTTTGCAGGAGTAATTAACTACAATGTGGTGCCTCATTTACCTCCTGCATCAACTTACGGGTAATCTTCCCATTCATTCTCCATTCTGATAATGAGCTTTGACAACGGTCTCACAGGGGGACCAGAGTTCTGTGATTTGGCTGCTGGATCTCTGCTCTTTTCTATTTCTTCATGGATACATCCAAATAGTAATTAATTAACAATACCCAAAGGAACCTTGGCCGTCAGCTCTACATTGGCATTTTAGTGTCCCGAGCCACAGTCCGGTTAGGTGACTAAATCGTGCTCTGGAAACAAAACGCCTACAAGGGGGTCACAGATTCAAATCGATTTCCTCCTAATGGTGTGCACTTCTCCCAACGAATGATGGTGTACGTTCATATCCTCAACCGTATCACAGGCTGGCTGGACGTAAAGTCCCCAGCCAATCCTCATTGTCAACTCTAATTTGAAACCTTGCTAAAATTGAAACTGTTGCATTTTTTTTGCTGTCGAAAGCCAAGCGCTCCATAATCTTTTTGGCATCTCTCACCATATTTATTTTTTACTGGATGAACACCTTTTCACCCCTTCCTTGTGCCAATAATTTAGTTGTTTACAAATAGCATTCATTATTGGTATAATCATTCTTCTTTCTGGATTGGATCGAACTCTTTTCACTAATACGTTTATATCTCATCCACAGCCCTGATCCCATTTTGGTTATCCTTCATGTTATACAGGAGTAGCCCGTTCCACTTGTGTCCTTCATCTCATTGGATCACACTCATATCCTGTATCTCAAGTTTCGGACTTGTCATTAGTTACCTGTGACTCCCAGTTCGATATTTAGCCCAGATGTTGTGCCACCCAAGAACATCATTCCTCAAGTAATACTTTACATTTTAAAACTGGAAATGCTTAGAACACTGAATGCTTGTTTTCATGCTCCTTTTGACACTGTTGCATAATGAATTCTTGCTTCCGAGGGCGAAAGCTCGTTAAGGAAGGGACATATGTAGCATACAATGATCTGTCTTGTGCTTTCACATGAACTGACGTCGTAGGGGTTATAGAGTAAATTCCAATGTTTCAATCTTAATGTTACTCCTTTTGTGAAGACCTTATATACGTAGTTCTGCGCACATCCTAAGAAGAGGATCAAACATCCCTGTTTTCCAGTTTTTGTCGCAAAAAGACGCCTTGTTGGCGGGGGAAGTCGTCTTCTGTTTCGCTTCTGGGTGGCTGGTCCGTTGAGCCCTTATCCAGGCACGACTATTTGTCTTTGTATTATTGTCATCTCACCTTGTCCTGCCTTTTTTGGAATTGCATCTGACCCTCCCTCTCTGTTCATCGCATCTGGTATGGTTCTTTAAGTTAAATGTTTTTCTATCCTGATTTTTATCTGAGCCAGAGGGAGAATGGATCAATTGGGGATCTGTCACATTTCGGCTTGGTCCTGATGTTGGAAGACGGAGTTTTGTTGTGGACCGATGGTGCACTGCTCCTAAGAAGCCTCATATGATTGTTGAGGGTGTTGAATTCCTTGTCGACGACTCAGCCCCAAGTACCTGTTAATTTCCTAATAGACGGCAAAGCGCCTCTCCCCTAGTACCCAAGAGGTACCATTTTTGATAAAGTGAGGGGTTTGAAATTGTGATAATTGGAATAGAGAAATTGGAATAAACACCTTATTCCATCTTTTCATACACTTGAATCGTACCCGTGCATATGGATATCAGCATAAACCGGCAACCACGCTTGCGTTACAATTAGCCTGAGCGTCCATCCATGAATTAGACCCAAGCCTATGAAAGTAGCCTCCTCCTCTCTCTCCCTGGGAATTTACCCCTAAGGCACGTACCACCAAGGCCATTAATGTCGCAGCTATTCAATTGCATTCCAATTTCGTGAGAGAAAGGTATAGGCCTAAGCGTCCGAATGCGAGTCGGGCCTAGGCTTACAAAATCAGTCCTCCAGAATCTGAATTTTTCCGGAGTCAGCAATCTATCAGTCATTCTTGTGCCAAGTTTTGACCTCACAATTTTTAGAACATGGTGAAAATTAGCGTCAGTCACTCATAATCGTCTGGATGTTAGATACAGTATCTGTATTCTGTGGTCCGCACATGATATCTGGGATCCAGGTTAAAGTAAAACAAGGTGGCCCACTCTTACCAGTTCTTTTAACATGATTGGTAAATTACTTTTAAAGTGTAAATTTTGAAAACAGCCATTACGTCTGCTCTGGATTATCCGGACGGCATCCTGTTCGCCTCATTCACAATTGGTATGACTCACCAACTGCGGTTTTTCTTCAGGGCTCACTATCTAAATATCCTCTACCGGGTGCTACTTGGAACATTTTCTTTACCACAAATTTTGAGCTTTCGGCTGGCAATAACTATTTAAAAATTGTAACAGACAGTGGCCTAGGACTCCGCTAATAAACCCTCCTATTTAAAGGTTAAATACCCATAGCTTCGGATGGATCGAACTGTTCAATTTTGCTCCTAAATATCACTCTGCGCGCAGAAGGTAATTCCTAGCAAGCCACCTGCGGATTTTCTGACATGCCTGGCCCAGATCTCAGTGAGGACGTGAAGCGGCGCATTAAGCGAGCAGTAGACAATGGAATCCCAGCTAAGGACGTCGCTGAGGCATTCGGTGTGTCTCGCTCCACTGTTTACCGCGTCATGGAGGTCGGAGGCGATCAAGAGACTCGGAGAAAAGGAAGAGCGCCACCCAACCTGAAGCGGACCGAAGTGGCAGCAGCGGTTGCTGAGAATCCGCGCAAGAGTCTCAGGCAGCTGGTCGAAGAATTTGACGTGTCTGACATCACTTTGAGGCGTACGGCTTGAGATTTGGGCCTGAAGTCCTACGCACTTCCTGTGAGGCAGCTGGTGACTCCAGGACAGCGAGAGGCTCGGCTCGCAAGGTGTCACGGACTTGTCAATGCGCTGAAGCGACGGCCAGGTGTGATCTTCCTTACAGACGAGAAGATTTTCACTCAGAACATTCACGAATTCTTGAAGACTGCGTGCTGGTCCCTTTCCTCAGCATCAGCAGCAAGTCCAAGTCATGGCATCAGATGGAAACAAGATGCCCCTTGTGGTGTTTGAGCCCAAAGCATGCCTCAACTGTGAAAAAGTAAATCTGGATGTTCTGTGCAGGGAGAAGATTACCCAAGGGGCTAGGGAAGGTCCCCGTTCATGAGGAGCAGGATGTCAGAGGGTCGAATCCTTGGCGGACATCCTTCAAGGACGCTCTGCATCTCATTGGTTAAGAGGATACCGCCATAACCAACTATTACAAATGGTAGCAGAGAAATTCAATTACGAAGGCTTCTAGGTAATCAAAGACCAGGATAGAATACCGAGGAAAGCTCAGGAAGCCCGATATGATACTAGGGATAGAGTGGCATCTATCTGTGACATAACGGTAAATTGAGAATAACTGTCCACTCTCAATGACAAACACCTCCCGAATGTCAACTTATAGGGGACCGTACCTATTACATCCATACCTTTCTTTTAAAAAAATGGACTAGACATAACCAACAATTCCAGGCTATCACATTAAGCTGCAGAGGAGGCATTTCAATATTGTGACGGATGAGGATGGCATCGGGAGACTCGACTGAATGTCCGGGGTTCGGTGGTGTAATGGTAGCACACCTGACCGGCAATCAGGAGGCCCGGGTTCAATTCCCGGCCGTTCCTTGGCTTCTTTCGACCTCTCATGCCTTCCGTCGTCCGTCTGCCACCTCCCCTCCGTAACAATATTAAGACCTTCCTCAGATCCTACCGATGGAATAAAAATCCCATCTCCTTCCTCCTAAGGATTATGGAGAATAGCCTATTCTTCAATCTTCAATCCAAATGCCTGAAAGGGAACCGCCCCAGGAAATCCTACTGAGTGCCTCCAGTAGGAATTACTGATCCTTAGCAGAGACCGTCCCTATCTATTGCCCAGCGTAACTACAGCCAAGGGAACTGGCATGGAAAAATCAGCGGAGAAAGAAAACCTTGTTAACACCATTCTGCCTTTACGAAGAGACATGGGAAGTGTAGCATAGTTGGCTCTTGTGAGCCAGAATGGTTCTCTATCCTTTGATGTATTCCATTCACTCCCTCATATTAGATGGAAACGTACAGTATATATCTGACATGGCTAGCCGAGGAAGAATCACATGAGGTAATAGATTGCGTACGATGATAGGGGTAAAATTCGAGAACTCCATTATACCCCACTCTGGATTATGTAGACATTATCTTGTTCTCCTCAGTCACCAACTGCAATGTACTGACAAATTTTCCAGGCTCGCAATCTGAGCTAGAATCCCTCCCAATTGCCAAATCACCAGACTAGCAGCAGCTTTGCTGTTGGAAGGCAGGCGTTTGTCTCTCGATGAAATCGCCTCGAGCTTGGGACTATTTTTCTTTGAGGTTAGGCAAAACTTGTCTGATGTACCACACGTGAGTTGGCGGTGCTCGCTGGGTGCCACATTGATTCTCTCCCGTTTAAACATTTCTCGTTCCATGCAGACGCGAAATAAGGAAAATCCAACTAATATTCTGGAACATACCATCTTAAAAGAAGAGTGCCTCTTACGAGAACGTCCTTTCTAACCAATGACCCCAAGACCTCATAGAAATGAAATTCCTCTTTCGAGAAACTGTACCTACATCTCACCTAAAGTTGCCTGTAAACTTGGCAAAAGCTGTTGCAAGCCTAGATCCTGCACAAGCGCTCTCAATCTTTGACTTCGTAAGGAGAACCTACAAGAAGCTCTCCCCGCGGTAGCCAAACCTAATCCTGGTATAGGGTCTTCATCAAAGACCAAGCTTATACCAATGGCATATCCTAGGATGTGAGAACTTCAAATGTTAACGTCAGCATCTACCTCAACCTCTACACAAGAGATTTTATTTTAGCCTATGGCACAGAGAGGCACGGCCTTGATAGCCTGACGTTTAGAAAGCGGATGATGCGAATGAGGACTGACAAGGCTGTGATTGTTTCGTTGGTTGCACAATTAACTTCCATGGGAAAAATGGAGATTGACCCATTGGCATCCACAAGTGTAGTGGTATGTATCGTCCCATCACCTTCCGCCTAAAAGGCATAATTTGTAGGTTTCGCGATAAAATCGACGTTAGTTGGCAGCCGTGATGCGTCTGGCAGTTCTTTAAGTTAACGCGACTAGGATGAGACGAAGACACTTGTTGATGGAATCTATCGACTCGAAAGCATGTCCTGAAAGGTGCAGCGATAACAGTCAGCTTCTGCACCTTGGGTGCACCAAAACAACCAGTTACGGCTAACCAATGCCAATCTTATCGCATTCCTTCCCATGGACTCGGCCCAACAACGCGTCTGAAACTGGAATGCCGATAAAAGTTAATCCCGCACACAAGCAGAGACATTCATCGATCCAATCTCCTCCCAGCACGAGTTCAACAATGGTCTCTTTTTGCGGTTCGTATTTCATCCGGCGTGCATGACGATCCCCATGCAACACTAAGTAGGGTGAGGTTCATTGTCGTTATTTTCGAGACGAAATAGATACGTGGCCAATTACTGGTTGGGAAAGTCTCAATTGGAATTGAGAAAAATCCTAAAGTTCTCGCGTTATATACATTCGCATATTTTCCAAGGGGCGTAGGAGAAACTAAAACATTAAACTTTCGGATCGCCTTGTAATAGAAAATCTGGAACTGGAACTAGATAACGTCGAGATGAACCTCGCCACAGGAAAGCAATAAACAGATTGTGCATGCAGAACAAATGAAACCTTGCATCGGCCCCACGGAAGATAGACATCAGAGGGAAGATGATCTCCTCGCCGCAAGCCCAGACCCTAACTAATCGGATTATCCCACCCCCGCACTATGAGACACGCTGTCCTTGTGTGACCTTGTGAGACGTTCCCAACGACAGGCCCTCTAAAGCACACACAAAAAATTGGTTCGATAATGGGGGGACCTAGGCACTCCGAGAACCTCGCCTGAATTAAAGATCGGTCCCAAACCGTATATCGCAATGCTTCCCTGTTTCACTGAGCACTTCAGTATTGCCAAGAGACCGGGCCACAACCCCTCGATCAAAAATCCCGTGTCAACCACGATCAAGTGTTTGGCAGCACACCCTTCATGATTATGCGACTGCCGGACAGTCGTACGTTCTCGTGTCAAGAATCCCTCGTGAAAAACGGATCCCATAAACAGAATATCTCCGTCTAGTCTTCGTCTCCTTCATAGAGGGAAAAGCTAACCTGCTGACCCCCCAAGAAAGACCTTATAAAGATCCGAGCGGGAGATTTCGACCCGCCTACAATAATAAGAGCATCACCGAGACTACCGATCTGTCGTACTATATGAAATTCTACATGAGAAATGGCTCCCCTCGTTTTCTCATTTCGCATCACGACAAATTCCAGGATGTTGAGGAGCGATGTCTTGTCCATTTACCCTCTCACAACGCAGGAGCGACGCAGCTCATCCCCACTGACGACACACATTCGGAAGTTAACTCCCGAACAATTCCAGCTTCGTCTGCTGTCCACGTGTACGTGCCAGGTCCTGTACGAATGTACAGGACCTGGCACGACTGAAAAGTCATCCGATAATATGAATGTGGAGGTTATCTAATATGTGTGACACCAGAGAAATAGAAGGTCCCGCCCCTCCTTATACTGCTTAAGCCAATTGATATAAGATTCATACGATAACCAGATAGGCCCGAGTGCCCCACGCGCCTGGCGGCGGAAAAAGGAGCGCAGCTCCTGGAGGCACGTGCAATGTCCGTGAATTAAGACCTTGCAGGAAAGCCTTAATAGAAGACGAAAATGCTGGGGGTTCTTCGCAGCTCCTAGGAATTCAGTTTTACCCATGATTTCGCTGGTAAGCAATTTTTGTGCTTGGGGTGAACGATAGGAAATCCAGGCTCGCATGAGGGCCAACTTCCACTTCCTCCCCTTCTGTTAATGCATTGACAGTTAGCCAATACATCGTGTAAAATGACCTTGCAGAAAGATGGGTCATAGTCATCGAAAATGATGGGCTTTATTTCACAGAGTAATTATGTTTTGTTGCTGTTTTATATGTCATCAAATGAAATGTTCCTCTATGCACAAGAACTTTTGAGACACCCTAGTATTTCGCGAACTAATGCGAATTATTACGATTAGGCTGGCAATATTTAGGGAGAATAATGTTAAAGTAGGCCGACATTGTACAGCTGCGTGTACTAAGTGATGCAGTCGCTCACTGAACACATAGGGGGGGGGGGGGGGGGGAGTTCTAACCTCCTAACTCCCCCCCCCCCCTACGCCACTGGGCATTCGTCTCCGTATGCTTACCTCATTTCTGCAAGTGGTGCTGATGCACTCTAAACCAGCCCAACGTAATAACGGATAGAATTTCGCTTTTCCGTTGAGGTGAGTCTTCCATGACGACATCTAATAAATGTGTTCAGTGAGCGACTGCATCACTTAGTACACGCAGCTGTACAATGTCGGCCTACTTTAACATTATTCTCCCTAAATATTGCCAGCCTAATCGTAATAATTCGCATTAGTTCGCGAAATACTAGTATTTTATCCACTTCAATCCAACGTACTGGTACGCAGCGTCCCATATTCTACCGCTTAGCCTAAGCCCTAGATAGGCATAAGCTGGAAAGCCTCGCACGTCAGGCTAAGGCAGCACAATTCAAGGCCAGATAGATCGATATCACCTGTTGTGGATGGGGTCATCGGAATACACACTGTACTTGATAGTGTTTACAATATCCATACGGGAGGTAGGTTTCCCACAGAGTAGAAATGTTTACTTCCACCCTCTTGGCGTCCCGCTCAAAGGTAAGAAATCTGGACTAAAATTTCGAAGGCGTAAGGAATAGATTTTAACCAGCATTTCCTCACCGACTTCATTAGATCGACCCTGAGGTCTTGACCCATTCATAAGTTCACTGGCACGCATTCCGTTTCCTACCGCCTTGCCTATGGTCTAGAACGGCATAGCGTTGTGGGTCTCACGCGTCAGGCCAAGTTTACAGAAGGCTAGGGAAGAGCGGCCGTGCAGGCAAATATAGATGAGGTAACGAAAGAGTTTGGAAGAAGGTCCATATCCGTATATGGACACTTAGTTCCAGAATTAGAAAATAGGGTCTTGGATTAGTTCTGTACGTATTCGCATGGGTTCTTGGGGTTCCAGCCCGCGACCAGGTGGACTGTTCCCAGTTTGCGCCTTCATCGACCCATTATTGGTCTATGATGGTGACTTTTTGGTCGATTTTTGGATTCCCATCGTCAACTTTGGGTTACTTCTCGAGACTAGGTCACACACCCTTAGAACTCCATTCCCCTCTCCCCCTTCTACGTCATTTCCTCGTAATGAAATTCAGGCTTCAGAAAGAGCCGGCTCGATTATAGACAAAACACCAAGAAGGCGATGCCAAGTTTGCATTCGCAGGAAGAGTGGGAACCGATTTACCTGTCATCTCTTCGGAATGCATATATATGAATACCAGGAGAAATTGTCAAATTTTTAGCACTAATTATTAAAAGCTTGTCAAACGTGTTTTTTTCTGAGTGTGCAGACGAAGGCTTACCTCGAAAAACGCAGACGGTTTGAATACCCTCGTGGTTTAAAAGCCCGGAAGTGACCGTGTGAAGACTAGTCTATATACGAACAGGGTTGAGGCTTGCACCAATGACGTAGCCAGGAATTTATTTCGGGGGTTGTTAAAGGTACATTTGCACACTCAGAGTTCCCTACTGTGTTTGGGAATGCAACCTTCAGCTCTTTTCAGGCCCAAAACTTTATATATAAAGTCATCTCTCAATTTTTAGGGTATGAAAGGCATTGTAGTAGAAGTTGCGCTCACCAGATGGCTTTAACCCCGCCCGGTGTGCCAATCTGCTCCGCGGGGACAACGGAATATAGTTGTTACAGAGTGAGGTTCGGATGGAAATAAGTTTAGAATGGGAAGTTCGTGAATGTAGATGAATAATAGTTTTGTGAATCAAGATCAGTTCCTGCGCCGGACGAGAGGGCGCTGGGGCACTCGACCGACGTGGATCACCCTAATGTCTCCACGCGAACTGCGGTGAAGCGGTTGCGTCAGGTAGAGGATGCCTCTGCACAGACCATGTTTTCCGATGCTTTCCCTGCCTGCGGTTTAGTCGGGTCGTCACAGGGGGAGTTCCAACCGCACTTCACAGGGCTAGGATCGTGTTCGCCTTCTCTGGAAGTCCTCGCTGGGACTGGTTTGCGAACGGCCGTGAGGCGACCGTTGTTTCTCGCAGATGATCCCTCAGCATGTCGGGTTGGAAGGCATGCAGTACTTCCTTAGAGTTATTTTAGGGCTATACGCTATGAACTAAGTAAAGTTTACATCGGGACCAGCGCATATAATTTAAACCGGGGCTCACTAGTGACACCTAATGACGGAGGCTGTAAATAGAGGTCAGGGGTCAATCACCCCAAGCGGAGTCGCATGCTTTCCACTCCCTTACCATGACACAGTCAAAGAATCAACTCACGACTACCTAGGCCTCTTCACCATACCTGAAGGAACCTACCCCCTCTGCCGACGCCATGCGAGAAAACGCTCGGGTCCCTGCAGCGAAGATCATAGCTGAGGTGAAGTCGGATCCGAGTCAAACTGGGTTGAACTGATGCAGGAGTTCATCGTTCTCCTTCGAATCGATCGTTGCTCCTCCGTGCCCTCACCTTTCTAAATAAAAGAAAACTAACGACTGGTGAAAGTCCTGACCAGAAGCCTCGTTGGCGTCTAGGACACGCTGGTGGACCCCCAGAGCCAGAAGACAGCCCTGCCGGATTGCCATCGATATTTTGCACATTGTAATCCTGATGGCCTGTGAGTAATCTAATAATACAACTTATTCTACTAAATTAACATTGGAGATCGTACTCAATTGCTTCCCGGCTGTCTTGGAGCCCTGGAGACAAATAAATATAAAGTTGATTGGTTTCTCACTCATCCACACGAAGCATTAAATCGTCGTGGGAAGGAGAGGCCCTGGGGCTTGGAGTCTCGGCTGGAGGTCGACGGGTCAAAGTTCGATGACGGTAGTAGCCTCCACTCTGATGAAGGGAAGATTGTCGGGATCAGTGGGCGAGATGGCCTGCGCCGAGCGATCGAAACTCCCGACAGAGTTCAGGGGCGAGGTCGAGCCTGGTCATCGAGGAGAATGACCCGTCCGTACTACAGGGCCAAGGTCGAGCCCGTATCGGGTCGGTAGTGTTCCTACCATATTCAGAGGTTGGGTCGAGTCTGCGTCTGACCGTACCAAGGGATAGGTCAAGTCCGTTTTAGGTCGGAGACTCTCTCCTGGTCGAAAGGTGCTCAGGGTTTAGACTAACTCCGATTTTTACTTGAGGTCTCCTGGTCTTATGCTCGAGGAGTTTGAGAAAGTCGGATGTTTCAAGTTTTGCAGCGCGCTTCCCGAATGTCCTCGGTGAGCCCGGCTTACGCCGAACTAAACTGCGGGCATTACTTTAACCTCTAGGGACTTAGAGTTATCAAAAGGTCCTCATATGAATTTTACTCTGGGATTGATGTTCAGAATTTAATTCCCCGTGCTCCTAATAGTGACAAACACTGCGGCTCGCTAAAAACATCTAGCGCCTGAAATTGTAACTACAGGTCAGGATCCCTCACACCGTAACTGGCCTAAAGAGAACTACAATCCTAAGCAGAAAGGGGCAGAGCCCCAAGTTCCATCAAGAAAGGAGTGCATTTCCATGCGAAGAATGGAAAACATGACTACAGTTGATTATCCTCTAGGAGAGGCACACACGTGGCTTGTGCTTGGGAAAAAAAAGACACTAATGCTGAAGCGTGCATGATCCTGAATGGAGGAAAAACGACCATACCTTGGCCCGAATAGAAGATTCCATGGAGAGGTTCCATGGTTGAACCCTCCAGGGCTGGCTACGAGACTCGAAGAACCTCCTTGGGGTGATGAACCTCCAAGGGTTATGTTCTTCGACCGGGGACTCATCGCTTCTCTTAGACACAGTAATATTGAGTGCATGGCGTGATCTCGCCGATACTCTGCGCTCTTCTGTTTCGTCGGCATGCGAAGCAGCATCTTGAGCTTGCATCTTGGCGCGTTCGGCATCAGTCTCATTCTCTCTTCATACAAGGTCTCTTTGGTACGTTCAAATGGGTCGCTGTTCGCGTTCGGAACGTCTCATTTCTTGTGCGTAATGGGTCCTTGAGAGGTGTCAATATCAGTGTTATTCTCGCGCGCAATTTGCTTTCTTTTCCGGTCATCGGCGCGAGGACGATACTCAGCTATCTTACAATGTCGCCGCTTTTGCGACAAGAGAATTTTCTAAGAGGGAAAACCTGAAAGGGTTGGTTACAAAGTATTCGAATATGTCCACAGGGGCCCTATGAGGACAGAACTAAGACGCATTCGGGAGACATAAATACGCACAGACAGCACATTGGATCATTAAAAAAAAAATCCGTATTGATGTTTTACGGAGTTTTTTTTCTTCATGGTCAAGCCTATGGCCTAAAATGGCCCAACCGTTTAGGCTTGAGGCGCGAGAACCATGAGGCCGCGCCAGGCTGGGCTCTAGGATTGTGTCTTTCAGCCCATTCTTGTGCTCCCTTAGGCATGTAGGCCACGCGTGCCATCCCGTCTACTTAGGTGATAGGCCAAGAGGAAGAACTTGCGGGCGATGCGTACCTGTACACTTTTGAGCCAGAGCCAGGTTAGAAAGGTCGATCAAGTTGGGCTACGTCCCAACAACGTTGGGGGAGAGAGAAGCAATCACATCACTAGTATGCACTCTCCGTCAGAACGTCTGACGACTTTGGAGCCGACAGAGGAAAACGTTCGTTTCAAAGGATCTTGGGGTGGAAAAGATGAAAGCGATGCTGTGAAAACGCGCGGAATATAATTTCCTGAAATGGACTAAGGGAGGGATCCCAAAGTAACGCTTTGGGGTCGATTGGATCATCTCGGCGAAAGATGACAATCTAAATTCTAAGTCGACCATGGAGTATCCCGAATATTTGTTAGAACGCGGCTATGTCCCGTTTCTTGATCTGTCATGGTTCCTTCCGTTTTTTTTTACTTCTGTTGAACTAATTTTGATTGCAATTTTCGCATATTGGCAGCTGTAGCACGTTGTGTCTCAGCCTCTTTGATGCATATACAATATGTTCGTGAACTGTCGACCAAATATTGGCAGCGTGAACCTGGCTGAAACTATTCTTGGTCGATGAGTAGGGACAAAAAAGCATGTTTTGGTAGAAGGACGCAATTGCGGCCACAGGCCGCTAGTACTTATCTAGAGGAAGACACGTTTGTGCAAGTGAACGTGTTGACGGCAAGCGAGGGCTACGCTATAACGGGGAATTGCCCAGGGTAGGCCTATGGGGAAGATTCTTTCTCAAGAAGGAGTTGGCGGTATAACGAGGGTTGACGAAAGTATATTTCGTTCGTTCTTTGCATAACCTTATCCTTCCTCCGCGTAGATGAGCTTCTCAATCAAATTATAAATCCCGGCTGCGCCACAGGGTCGAGGCGTGTCTAAGATCCGTCCTGCAATTAGTTGAAGCCTGCCGGCCTTTGGTCTGGCCTATGGCTTAATATTGCACAACCGTGCAGGCCTGAGGCGCGAGAACTGAGGCCACGCCCTGCTAGGCTCCAACTTGATTGGGTACACTCTCTGTACATTCACATTCAGCATCTCTTCAGTCTATATTTGTATTGCCATAGGTATGTTATGTCACACGTCTCTGTCTATAGATCAAGAAGAAGAACTTGTGGACGATGCGTACCAGCACGCGTGTGTGCGAAGGAGTTAACACTTCCTGTAGTAACAGTCCTGAGTTCTGCAACTGTCACATGATGTCCTACGCACATACCATAAAGAATGTAACTGGAGGCGCCCAAAAATGGTGTTTCAGGCCAGCTAGGGAGACAGGGACAACGGATTCGGGTTCTACGGGTTTCTAGAACCCGTTTGTTGCAAGAACCCCGGTGTCCGCGGCCAAGTTGGAGCACCTCCTCCATGGGTTTTGGTCCGATTGACGTGAAACCTTTACAGGTGGGTTGGGGACGAAGTTCCCCACAGGGGTATGTCATCGGGGTCAGGGGGGGCACATGCACATAAAAGAACAACAGCTATGTTACTCCTAAAAAATATCCCGGGTAACCCAGCTTGTAGTCGATAAATTTAACAGTAGGGTGAGTGACTAAAAGTAATGAGTGACTGGAAGACGTCAGGCAATTCATGTGGAAGCTCATATTGATGAAAAAAAAAATTAAAGGTCCCATGACTTCTTTTACATAATTCTTCTGCTAGCAGCCTCTCTGGATCCATAACAATTTTTCAAGATTTCCATCCTTATATTCTCGAAATGTTTTTGAATGTGCTGAATTTCAATGTCATGTGTTCTATTCAAGTGTATATAGGACCTATGATAATTATGTGTAATGCAGTACTCGTCTCTCCTATATATGATAGACTGCAAGAGTTACATGTAATCTTGTATACCAAATGGCTAGCTTTCCGAAATGGTTTGTTACAAGCCAGATTCCTTTCTTCAACCATGTAGGGACAGATGCGACAACGTTTGTTATTGCATTTAGAGGCCTGGTAAAAGCTCTACTGAGAGAGGCCAACCCTCAGAATACTGCACAAATCTATGTAACTCCTGAAAGGAATTGCAGTTTCAGTGTTTGGGTGAGAAGTTAGCAGCAGCGTCCAATTTCCGTTCATAATAAATAAGGAAAATGCCTTTGAAGTAGTTGCCATTGAGGAATAGACTCCACCGAGAAAAGAAGTTGGGTGGCTTCTCGACGGACGTAGGAAGAGTGAAAAAAAACGTCCCCCCGGGTCGACCTAATGGCGCACACGAGCAAAACCTTTCAAAATTAATTTCGGAATTTAATTGAGACTTTGAGCACAATATCATGGATAATGAGATTAGATTCACTGCTCTTTCGCAATGGACGTTAATATTGGCCATTTTTCATTTCGGAGATTTTTTATGCAGGTGAAACAGACAAGTTCATCTTAAAGCTTCATGGCAATTATTGATTCACAATCCAATATTCAAAATCATGACTACATTTCTCCATTCCTTTTTTGTGAAAACAAAGGACTGATTATTGGGTGTTCCTTCTTTCCCCCCCCCCCTTCGCACTTCAGCATCCTTCTTGCAAGACTTTCCAGCCTTTCTTGTAGCACTCCCTCTCTGGCTAATTTCCTGGGGATTTGCCACCAATTGCTTGGCCAAGATTTTTTCCCCACATCTGTTCAAGTGGATGCCATCTCTGTTCATAACACCCACTTTTGCCAGCCTCTTTGTTTGCTCCGTTGTCCAGGTCCAAAATCCCTGGAAATAAATTGTAAGGACTTTCTTCCGGAGTATTTTAAACGGACAATTTACTTTTGATGGCTACAAGGTGGGAAACTATTCGATTTCTATGTGAAGTTATTACGCTTCATTTATTGCTCACTGAAAGGGTTTGGATATAGTTCATGATTGTAACCCTAGACATTTGATGATTTGCAACCAGTAGTATGGAGGGGTTTGCCTACGGAATACTTATTTAAAAGTTCAAGCCTTGCGCCGTGAATGATCGTCTAACGCGAGGTTTTGAGAGTGGCTAAAGCATTACGATAATGCTCAGGCCCACACATTACTTCATAAAGTACAAGGTGAATGTTCATCCCTAACCCGCGTACTAAGTAGGTCTGTCAATGTGCGACTTTTTGCGCCTTTAAGACAGATACTTTGGCTCGTAGTTGGCAGTTGAGATTCGCAGCACTGAGTCCGTGAGTCTTGTTCGCCATTTTGATTTGAGGTTCATGATTGAGAAAGTCTTCTCGCAAATGCATGTTCTTCCAAAAAGAGATATCATACGATGGCCGTGCTTACGCAGAGCTAGGTACGTTTGGACTGGAAGGTCTGAGTAGAACTGGTCAACGTTAAGGTCACGATAGGAAACCTTTAGCTCAGTCAGGTTTGGCTTTAACGAATTGGTTTATTTCCCATTTATTCTAATTCAGTACCTGTGTAGCCTATAATTGTGTTGCCCTGGCTTGTAGGCCACACGCGGCACTCAGTCTATTTAGGCGCTAGTTTCAAATAGAGAAACTATGGGCGATGCATATCAGCATACTAGTGGACGAAGGGATATACCCTTTCTGTCCTGCAGCTGTCACATGACGCCCGCGCCCTATGCTCCCTCAAGTTTCTTTTGAACGGGATTAGGTAGGCCTAGTGTAGCACTTTTAGTGGCCTTTCTGATCTGAAATGTATTTGCCGAAGTAGTCATTCACACTGAGTGAGATTTTACACAACGGTGGGATGGAGTTAAGAGTGCTAGTGGGAGCTAAGAGGGTTTAGATTCAAAGGGTAAAACAAAAAGGGGAAGACACTGTGACGATCAAGAAGCGTCGAGCCGAAGAGATGATTGGCCAGTCGTCAGTGGAGTACGCTCGTCACACCTTGAAGGTCCCAAGTACCCTCCCCTTAACCCTTCCTGGCTTCCTCGATTTTCTCCCATGTTGCTCACTCCCCTTCTTCTCACACCATTTCACCAGCACTTGTGTTATTGACATTTTGATCTTTCGCAATTTCTTTACTTGAAAGTTACGTAGAATATGTTTCAAGCCTAACAAATAGGTTACATCAAAGCCAAACAATTCCTGTAGGTACAAACATGGGCAGTCTTGCAGTCCAGGACCATGGACTTAAGAATAAAAAGGCTAGATTTACATCGGCCTGACCTGAAGACAGTCCATTGGTTAGGCCTAAGCCTAACGTTAGTGAGTTCCTCAGAGAATGTGGAGTAGCGTGGTGGAAGGATACAACCATTGAATATTGATTTCACATTACTGCATTCGTTATTTATGTATACAAGTCCAGGTAGGGACGAAGAGATTTAATGCCTCGTGTGGAATGTCTGAATGCTATCCTTTTAGACGGGAAAATAAATCTAAAATTAAGCGATCCCCATGCCAGGGTCCGGAAATCCTTCTCCAGTTTCCTTACATTTTGTAACCAAGATGTGCTCGGCTTAATCAGGCCACCTTTATCAATTCTTTCTAACCAACTGCTAGGAACCGCTCCACTTATGTTACTCAGCTCTGGTCGGGTACTTTTTAACTTGAAAACATGTAAGTTTGCAATTGTTTGCGGTGCCTCATTCCAGTCATAATTATTACTCTCAGCGTCATCTTGGAAACGACCCTCACTAGCAGCTTGGTCAATGTCTCCTGGCTCAATGAATTCAGAAAGCTCTAACTCATTTCTGTATTCAAGAAATTCGTTTGAGAATGAGTGCAATTCGGGAGGAAATGTCCGGAAAATTTTCTGGCTTATTTACCGGAGAAGTAAAAGCTGCTTCACAACTTGGGGAAGAACCGGGATGAAAAAATGTGCCATTTTTCACCTCGGCAACGGAGGTCCATCTATACTCACGATGTTCTCCCCGCAAGTGAGGAGCAGCGATCGAAAGCGATGTTTTGCTGAAACTGGAGAGGAATTCACGTATGTCCCCCCGAGAGCTCAATATTGACAGAATTTTTTTATTTAATCTTTCAGTCGAGATGTAAAATGCTCGGTACTGATTTGCAATAAGTGCAGAGGTTCAGTAAGATAAAATGTAACAGTCGATATCTTTAGAAGCCTTTTCTTATGATCCCTTTGTAGTGACTAGGAAGAAAATGTTTGGAGCAAATAAAAATCCTTGTTCTATTCTGGAAGTACATGTAACGATAACACATTCTTCCTGACTATATCACCCCGTGGTTCTGTGTGGAAGGTGAAAAGGAAAGGTACTGAGAAAGAAAAAGAACGGCATAACAGAAACGAGAAAAAGAAGTATAGCCTCAGGTCTGTAGCGCAGTCAGGGACAAGAACATCGACAGCGAAAGCTAAACGAAGCTTCTTCGGCGAGGGCTCAAAAGAGAATGAGTGGAATAGGTGCAGTCACGGCCTTTAATAGAGCAGACGCATCCACGGTTCGTGGAGATTTTTCTCCACGAACCGTTTTCTCCACGAGCCTCATGCACCTAGCCACTTTGGAGGGCATTGATTCAGACACACGAGGACCATCTACGTACCTAGTCGGGATGGAAGCAGAGATATCTTCTGGGTAGGTCTTCCTTTTCTGGTTATTAGTGGGTCCGTTAGATATGAGGATAATCATTGATGGAAGATGAGCGCTCTGAGGAATAGGATTGGATTCGTCTGGTAACTGAGGCTGTTGCATTTGTTGGAATAGTTGTCGGTTCTGTTTTGATGTATTTATATGTTCATCATTCGTTCTTTGATTTCCATGCATCGACACTAGAACTTCTCGTGAACCATATTTTCTCCTTATAGTCAATAAACCTGAAAACAGCAGGGTGAGAGTGAGCCGAAGTAATGAGTGACTGGAAGATGTCATGTATTAATACTTCATGTGGCAGCTCATATTGCTCTAATTTTTGTATTACTCCAATAAAAGGCTATCATATTATTCACTTTTTTCAGCGTGTATGTTCGGTACCTGGAGAGGAAGGAGTACGGACTGCTTACTGATTGCATCGGTGGGCTTAAAGTACCAAAGGAAGCATTCTCTTCATATTTAGAAGGGATCGAATTCCATCTTTTGTTGAAATTCGTGAAGTTCATTCCTTGACGACTGAAAGACGAGTTAAGATCTACTGCGAAGACAACTGTGGAATGTTTTCTGGGGCCAATTCCACAGAAGAATTTAAAGTCCATGACTTATAGAAGGAAGTTTCTGTTCCACAAAGAATTGCCAGTTCACCCATTTAAAAGCGATTGGAGTTTGTAAAAATTCTCTGTAGCACAGAATCCATTTTCCAAATTATTTACCCATTTTACGAATACAACATGATTGAATCAGCTTTATTGGATTCATTGAGTTCCTTAACGGCATGTAATACTTTACTGTTACTTTTAACGATCCAGTAACAATGAAACGTCTTACATCTTTGATCTTCTCACCTAGCCTATCAAGAATGCTATTCAAGAGTTGACCCTTTGAAGCAAATACCAAATGAACTAGCTAGGAATCGAGTGGGTTTTTTTGAAACTAGGGATTAGTAAATAGGAAAGATGATTTCATGTTTTTTCTCTTCTACTTGGACGTTGTATTTTCTGTTAATTCTCATAAGTTGACTCAAAATTGTATTTTGACCCTCATGAACTTGTTCTTAGGTCGAGCTTTCAGCAACTTGTTCTTAACCATCCCATATAATTTCTTGCAAATTAAGCCTAAGTTATCACTTGCCTTGTCAATTACAGTAATGACGAAGTTCTCTTGAAGCTTCTTTAGGGGTGCATTAAGTTCCGTTTTACACATATCAAAATAATTATCAGTTATTTGGAGTGAATTGGCGTAGTACGTAGAAGCCTAACACCCCCTGAAATGTGAATTCTCCATTCCAAAAAAGGCCTTTGGAGGAATTTCGGCTTTAGATGCGCATTTGTTGGATTCTATGCAAAGTGGACTTCGAAATTCCAAACTCGACTGATGCCTTCCTTAATGATTTCATGGGAATCGAAGGAGGGGCCATGAACTTTCGAATCCAAAGATACGTTTCCGCATCGTTCCTGTATGCCTTAGTGAAGCCGATCTCCTGAACTTTTTCGCCATAAGGCTTGGCAAAAGAATGACAGAATGAAATGAACATGACAGCCTTTGACAGTGCTGGTGGGGAAGACGTCCCTCAGCGTGCAACATGGCTACTTCCAAATCTATTATGATTCAAATTACTGGACGATTCAACGAGCAATTCAGAGCATCTGCAATAACTATTGATACTTTCCCTTCCTCTTACTGCGGAATGAAAATCCTTTATAGTTGGGCATACAGCCCGCGGCCCGCCATGACTTGTAAATGCTACTTAGGCTCCTGTCCTGTTGGCCACAGCTACGGTCAGCCAGCTTTGGCTCGCGGTAGGTGAGAAAAGATCGCAACATTCTCTGACATGCACGCTTGTGTATTGAACATGGCGGAGGCCACTTTTAAAATATGTTGTGATGTGCTGACCATGATTGTCATTTTGCTTTGAATGTCCTGGTTCTCATATCACCAAATTGCATGAGTTTTTCTCTTCTGAAACAACTGGTATTGTTCCCTGGCAGTGGGCTTTGCAATGAACTGAGAAAGTCTCTTAGGTTTTTTTTTCCCATGCCATTGGCTATTCAACGTTTTGTGTTGAAAATGAATTTGTCGCATTTATCAAATAGTTCTTACTTCCCGCACGTCTGTCAAAAATAAAAAAGAGCTTATAGGCAAACATGAAATTTCAGCGCTGCTTGCTCCACTCCTTGTAGATATGTCCACTTTTATCTTTGCATTCTACTGGACTTTCGAATTTTGCTTTTCACTTCAGCCACCGGTTCTTCCGTTGCCGGATTAGACCAACCATCTTGCTTTCTTTTCTTGTCCTTGTACAGGACACATTTCACGTTCCAAAGGCACTCTTCATTTCAATATTTACCATTCAACTCAACGGTCTTTTCACTGCCCCACTTCATTTCCGACACTGAAATCTTTCACCTATGCAAAAAAAGTAGACTGGGTTTCTACTTTTGAAAGTCTTTTGCCAAGAGCACTCGGGAAAAAAAAATTCTTGCAAAGGAAACATTCAAAGACGTCCACACTATGAAATATTTCTTTGCAAATATACTTGCAAATAAAATTGAATAGAAAACTTTCTGGTGTGGACGAGGTTCTAGAGGTCCAGCCCCTTTTAAGGTTACGGTTCACAGGCCGCTACTTCAAATATCGTCATGGTCTTGGCCTACTACACTCCCGGAGTATTGAATCTGGGGCGTCGTAGGACTGGTTCGGTCCATACATCGGTCCGCAGACCGAATGCCGACACCCTGATTAATTGTGGCTACGGTCGGGGTGAGCTAAAACGAACTTGCTCTCGTCTACCTCCACGATCTTCCCCGACTTAAAAATCGACAGTAGAACCGAAGACTCACCTCTCGGCAATAGGATGCCCAGTCCACAGCCGTGGAGGAACTGATTCCCGTTTCGTGCATGATTTTCTTCAATGGCATCTCGTGAATCCACCAGTAGGCGATCTCCAGCATCTCTGCCAAGGTCACTTTGGTATTCTGGCAGAACGAGTGCTTCCTAACGGAGACGAATTCCGAACATCTCGTCCTCTTCGGTCCCGTCTTCTTGTCACCTGGTGAGACGATAGTTCTGCACCGGAACGCAACGCCGTCACTTTTATTGGGTGCTGACTAGTGACATGGGCCTTCCGCACTTTGGACAATCCCATTTCTTATTAAACCACTCCTGGTCCATCAACTTTTGAACCAAATCAGCTTTTGCAAATAAATTTACGAGCTATGCAAAGAGGGTAAACATCCAAAATTCGGATGCAGTTGTAGTTTGGCATAAGTGGCCGTGTATTGCAGAATTAAATCCTAATTTTCCTTATAATGCTTTCTGCACAGAAAACTTTCAACGCCTTTTCTCAAACGTGCACAATATTTTGTACGGAAATGGCTCTAATACTAGTAGAGTTGCAAGCGATTCCATTAACATCCTGTCATATTTCTTGTATGTGAATCGTGCCGAAAATACAGGTTATTCATAGTGAGTCTTACTTGGCAGCTCTGTCAAAGAAATGATACGTCGATGTGTCCATCTCTCCTCTGGCTTCTTCCCAGAACTTGTGTTCCTTTTGTTGTTTGACGAAGGTCCTGCTTCGGAAGACATCGCTTATTTCACTCGAATTCACTTTCCCTCCCTCTATATATACGTGGAGGTCGAGAAAACTTGTTGTGTGTTCTGGCAAAAGGTCCCATTCACCTTATGGCAAAAAATCTCATTCACCTTACGGCAAAAAATCTCATTCACCTTACGGCAAAAAATCTCATTCACCTTACGGCAAAAAATCTCATTCACCTTACGGCAAAAAATCTCATTCACCTTACGGCAAAAGACCATTCACCTTACCGAATGCCGCACAGCAAAATCCCATCCAGCTCGCGTTCCTGATCGCAGCAAGGAAACTGCTGTACAGCAGATGCATGTACCATACCGCCCAGCAAATTGTACTAAACTGCATGCTGTATTGAATAGAAATCATTCCAATTTTTTCATTCTGCTGGATGCAGCAATTTTGTATTTTCAGCCACTTGTTTTGCTGATTTTCTCGATTGCTGAATTGAAAATGAGGAATGATGCTATTCCACATATTCAATAATTTGTCAGTGTTACATGGTGTAAATAAAACATTAATTGCACCTGGCTTTTTTAAAATTACTATTCACGACTGATCACTGCAGATGCTTCATGACTAGCGAAAATAGATTCATTGCCGCCAACAATTGCTAATGTGAGAAAAGCATTGTCAAGACTTTCAATTGCAGCTGTAAGTATGGGGCTACGACGAGCGTCATGACCCACGCTCATTGCAGGGACAAGGCTCTCACTTGAATGCTTTACAGGGAGGGGTAAAATTCGGGGAACATAAATTTACTTCCTCAAGTAAGTCCTATTTCTTATTGACTAATGCCCAAAGTTCTCAACATCTCTCGCTTTGATTGTTGTGGCTGTATGGACACAAGGGCAAGAATAGTTGTTAGAGTGACTCCTGTTGTGCGAAATTACTTTTGCTCGACGCGGACTTGAACTAGGAAGGAACGATGAATTGGAGGTGATGAACAGGACATAATTTCATTTACCTCGCCTGTGCTGCATTTAAATCCATCATTCAAAATTTCCATGTAGCAATTGTATTTTCATTTCGATTGAGAACTTAAATGCAGCATGGGCGAGGGAAATGAAATTATCAGGACGAAAGGAAGAAACACGCAGAACTTAAACGAAGAAGGAAAGATGAATTGGAGGTGATGAACAGAACCACGCAGAGATCATGATGGATGACATTTCTGAGTCGAATGGATTCTTCTTTGTCCGATCTGGCTAACCCCTGTTCCATGGCGAACAGGCAGGAGTCAATTAATACCAGGAGCTAATTATGAATCATTTCACTGAGTGGGGAAAATTAACTTGTGCAAAATAAATGGGCATAGCGCGCTTTGAAGAGATTGTGAGAGACGAGAGGGAAGGAATTCCTTCGCCAACGGACTCCTTATCAGTGGAAGGGGGAAAGGAAGCCGGAAGTAGGGGAGATGGATATCTGCATGGGAAGGGGGAGAGCCAAGGTCGACCACAAATGGAACAAGGAATGGGAGGGTATAAAAGCAGTTCCAAGCTGAAATCCTGAGTAGTCCGGACATGGTCTCCTTCATCAACAGTCACCGTCGACTTGATCACGACCAAAGGGTAAGTCTTGTTCACCTTGTTCATTGTAAATGTTGAGAATAAGTTATGGGTGTGAGGAATTATGGCATATTACCGATGTTTAAAAATACACAGTGGAGTTAAATGTTGCCAGGAAGACGGGAGGTGACGAGAACTTGTGATCGCATTGAATGATGACAAAATAAAGTATTGATGCCATTGACCATAGAATATTTCTGAGGAAGGCGAAAACTATTGAGTAAGGGGAAATGTACCCCAAAAAGTCTGTAAATGCCCGAAGAACAGGCAACATATAATTATCATCAGTGCTTCTAAAGCGATCCGTTAACAACCAAGTGTGGGGCTCCATAGGGTTCATTGTAGTATCAGGAATGGAAAGAAAGAAAGGAACTGCAGGGATGCATTGCATCATTTAGATGTCTTAAGGGCATCAGTGTTGCAGATCCATTACACTCCTCATTAGAAAGCATGTTGCTCCTATTTATATCCTACCAAGAAGGTGAAATCTATGACATGAGAAATTGGGATCCCCTTAGTGTCTCTGATAACTGAAGACACCCTCACATCACACTTTCAAATATCTTTTGGAGTATAGAAAAAAATTGCTTCTGTCAAGGAATTTACCTGCACCTTATTCGCTACTAGCAGCTGTCAGATTTAAGTCTTGTATAAATCAGTCTGCTGTTCAAGAAACCCTTTGTCTCCGTAGCAACATCAATATTATTTTCCATTCTTTAATGCAGCCAAATTAGGGAAGATAGATTCCTTCAAGCTGAAATCAAGATGAAAAAAGCTGTGCTCTTGAGGGGATTGAGGGGAAATTCACATGGAGCAAGGATATGTCCTCAGAACTTCGCAGTCGAAGAACTCCCCTGCTTTCAAGACGAACGTTCAGAAATCCCGGGGTTTCATTACACATTACTTTATTGGTGCCCTGGACTTGACCCGGTTGTGAGCGAGTCTCATTTTTTTCAGAGGGCAAATGAATTTATACGAGGGTCGAAAAACCTTATGTAAGCTACGAGGAATGAGTTGGGAGCCAGGTCAGCCCCTCTTCCTATAGAGAGAACAACGGGCCGCCACTGCCAGATTTATATACATATAAATAAATAAATCCTTCCACGGCAACTGCCGGTATTTGGAGATATGAGGGGGGATGAACCACATCCCAGACCTCATACTCGCCTAATTCTGAAGGACACGGCGAAGGATGCTGGCAGTGCCCAAGATTGCTGTACGCTGGAGGATATCGAGTGAGATTTCACACTCCAGCTTCCTGACATGTCCTTTGAGGTCTTTCATGACGACGCCAGTTGTGCCTATGATGATCGGAACTATGGTAGTCTTCATTCCGCACAACTGTTCCACTTCCACTCTCAGTTCGGAGTATTTCTCCAGCTTCTCCCTGGTTTTCTCATGGAGGTTGTTATCGGCTGGGATGCTCACATCTACGAGGAGGGCGGTCTTCTTCTCCTTCTTATAGATCGTAAGGTCCGGCCTATTGCAGCCTATACTGCGNGTAAGGATGGGCATTGATATCATTTTTCAAGATGTTCATCGTCGAGGATCTGCTGATTCCGAGCTCAGCTGCTAATTTTCGCGTCGACCTTCGGGGATTGCGACGAATTCGATCCCGAACTCTTTTGATGTTGCGGGGGGTTACAGCAGTGCGTGGTCGACCAGATCTCGGTCTGTCATCTAGGTTCTGAGTCTCTTGAAACCACTTGACCGTTTTGGAGACCAGCTGCTTTGACACTCTGGACGAGGTAAATGACCGAACAATGTCACAATTCCGATGACCGACCTGATGGAGCTCAATTATGGCAGCTGTAATTGTTTTCATGCTAAAATACAAATGTATATTATCTCATTAGGACTTCATTTTTCATAACACGTAGGCAGATACAAAAAACTAGAAATAGTGGCAGTAACACTTTATTTGACTTCATCAGAGCGCGTCAAAAAAAGTCAACGAACTTTTTAACCACCCTGTATATATATATATCAGTAAAGAACGTAGATATAAAAAGTAGTTGGCCAAATTAGCTATTGGGCAGTGAAACTGCACTCATTCAAGGTGTGCCTATAGATCGAATAGAAGAAAACTGCGATGTTCCTCCCAGCCAAAGACACCCCACGGCAATAGGCAGGAAATGTCCGGCCTCTAGCCGAGGAGAAGAGGGCAGAAGACCATTGAATCCTGGAAACATACTATGCCAAAATAGCTTGCAGAGCTGGAGCAAAGCTTAAGAACGTTACAAGGGACATCCAGAAGCATATTTAAATACTTTCAGATATATTGATGATCTAATTGCTATTAATAACTCTGCAATGCAAAGAGATCTTCATCAAATATATGCTGACTGCCTGGAATTGGACTGTTTCCCCCCATACAAATATGCCCATTATCTGGATTTGAATATTTCTGTGCAGAATGGGACAGATTATTTCATCACAGATATATACGATAAAAGAAGAGATTTTAACTTCGAATTCATTAGTATGCCCAATGCCAGAAGTAATATTCCTAGCCATATTATAAAAAATGTTAAGGTAATTTGGGGGAATGTGAGCATAGTTCAACTTATATGAATTGCCCAACTGAATTCAATGGGAATTTAAAATATTAGAAAAAAAAGAAAATTCTCTGATTTTATTATTTTATTCAATGAGAACATAAAATCTTTCATTTGTCTAATTTCGAAGAATTTATTTTCAGAAGACAGAAGAAAGACAATTTGGGTCACATTGCCCCAAATTGTGGGAAATGTGACCATATCATTGTGGGAAATATGACCACATTGCTATTTTGCGAAACACGTTAGGTATATACATTGCTTCTAGTCCTCATCTTTTCCAATATAGTGAACTTGATAACATAATGCACATTTCTCACAGTGGCTCAAAGTCTAGCCACTGTGAATGTCCAAAAAGATGCCATATGAGCCATGAAGAAGCCATTCTTCTTTGAAGAGCTTTACGGGTTACTTTGAGCTGCCATAAACAGAGCTGTGTTTTATTTTATTTTTGTTGTAAGTTTATTTTTTCTGAAAAGGTGAGGCAACCTTTACAATTCTCGTTTCACCTTGCGCTTTCCTGCATTTTGTATGCCTTCTTCACTATTTAACTCTTCTGCTCTTCCAATTCTTCGTTTTCAACCAGAACAGGAAAGATGGATCAACCAGAACAGGAAAGATGGACCTATGCTTTCGAAGCAGCATAGCTGCTGAAAGATCCAGTTTTAACAGATAAAAGAATTTGAACAGGGCAGTGTTATGTATTTACGCTCTTTGTTCAACGGGAAATACGTTCTAGGCATCTGAAAATGAAAAGGAGCAAAATTATTAACGGGTCACATTCCCCCATATGCATGTGGCCACTTTACCCCAAATGCATAGGTCATTTTCAACGTATCCCGTCAAAATGTCGAAAGCACAAATGTCGACTGTCCGATTGTCGATTACCTACTATGTCGAATTCCTGAATGTCGAAGGAATGAAATGTTGAAAGTCAAAATGTCGAAAGAGAGAAAAGTCGAATTCTTCATTTATTTATTTTGTCAATGAAGTCATAAAAACTCGTCATGGGAAAACTGCACTTGGTCGAGAAAGAAAAGCAAACTAATCGGACTAACTAGACAACTAGACAGCTTCTGACATCCGGCATTCAAAACTGAACATTATGTGCCACTGCACGTAAGTAATCACGCACTTCGCGGTCGGAATAGGAAGAGACAATTTGATGAATGCGTTTTTCCCTTGATTCTTCTTTTTTCTTCAGCTTTCGCGCGGGATACCCTGACAAGATTCTTTCCATCTCTCGCGCTTGAAAACATTCCTCTTTCTGCAAGACTCCTAGAAATTCATATATATTGGGATGGGCCTT